>RJWM01008349.1:25916-73573 GCA_004363535.1 Dasyprocta punctata | reverse complement strand
AATCAAATCGAATTATTGATACATTTAAAAAATGTATTGAGAGGAAAGTCACATATAAAATTAACTAATTCAAAGTATACAAACCAGTAGCATTGAGTGCATTCGTAACATTGTGCAACTATCATCTCTAATTGATTTACAAAATATATTAATTTATTTTTAGACCATAGGTGCAGAGTCACGTTATTTACACTCCTCAGGTGAAGCACATTAATGTCATCATCTGGGCAGGGTCCTCTCTCACAGTCACTTTTCTATGATTCTTCATCTCTCATCCTAAAACTCTGCCTGCAATCATACTAACATGTGTAGCGTCTTTCTCCTTGTTTACCTATACTTTGTTTTATAAAATCCTCTTGTCCCTTCCAACGTCGATCTTCCATTTTTCCTGAATTTAAGAAAATAGTGGGGCTAGGAAATTATCTGTCCTTAAGGCTTTTCTTCCGTATGGAAAGTGCTAAACATTCAAGAATCCTTTGCTGCAAACCAGGGGTCTATAGTCTATCACTCAAGGGTTCACTCCAGCCTGCAACCTGTTTTGTAAATAAACTGTATTAGAACATAGCCAAGCTCATGTGTTTATATAGTTTCTTCTCCAGCTTTCTCACTGTGATAGCAGAGCTGAGTAGCTGGGACAGAGCGAGGTCCATAAAGCCCAAAATATTTACTATCTTGCCCATTACAATATATGTTCCTAAGCCTTGCTTCAGACCATGATCTGCCTCCTATAATTCTTTGCATGATCCCAGCACAAATCAATACACCCTCTGGGCATTAATATCATCCTACAATGAGATCATTACACTAGAACAGAATTCTGGCTTCTCTTTTCCTTTCTTTTCTTTTTAAACATTCTGTCTCTCTTGGTTATACAATAGAACATGATTTAAAAATAAATTATTTCTGAGAAAACCCAGTATAGAAAACACAAAAGTAAATTCTCTCATATAGGTAGACTGGGACCCTAGAATCCTGCCTGGCTGTCTTCCATCACATCCTGTCTCTCCACTAGCCACTGAGGTGAAAGATCCATCTCCTGGGACACTGGGGAACTCCATGAGATACTCTTCTTAGATATTTCCAAGGCCAGTATCTTCTGGGGCATCCTATTGTGGCATGAGAGTATGAGAACTGTATCGGGTGATATGCTATGTACCCCCAAGTCCTCACATACCTTTGACGGGGCTAAGTCTGGCACTTGCTTGTGTTCGGTTTGCTATACCCGCCCAGGGGTGGAGCCGACATACAGTGTAAGGGAAGGCGGGTCTTCCTCTTCTGCCTCTCTCTCTCTCTCTCTCTCTCTCTCTCTCTCTCTCTCTCTCTCTCTCACCAGTGCGCCTTGCAGCTTGCAGCCGCCATGAACGGTAGCCCCGTCACCCCATGCCACCTTGGAGCCAACTTTATGGACTGAAACTCCCGAGAAACTGTAAGAATAAACCTTTCCTTTCCTAATTTTGGGCATCAGGTATTTTGTCTCGGCAACGAGTGAAAAGTAACCAAGACAAGAACCTTAGAGTTAGTTTAAATTCTGACTCTGATATTTGCTGTACAGCTTGTACTAGTCACTGTAATACCTGTGAGCCTTGGAGTCCTCATCCAAGGTCATAATAATCCTGATAGCACGTGGTGGTTATAAGGATTAAAGATAACATAAGTAGAGTATTTCTTATTCAAAATGTTTATGACTGAAAGAAGTGTTTCAGATTTCTGAGTTTTGTGACTCTATAATGAGATTCCTTAAAAGTGCAACCCAAGTCTAAACACACAGAAACTAACTTATGTTTCATATACAACTTGCACTTATAGGCTGAAGGCAATTTTATACAGTATTCTTAATGTGACTACATTTTGAATGCAACCCACCATCTGAGGTCAGGTGTGGAATTTTCTATTTGCAGTGTCATGTAAGTGCTCGAAAGTTTAAGAGTTTGGAATTCTGGATTTTGAATTTTTTGGTTATGTAGGTTCAAACTGTACTTCTATAATAGCTGATATAGAAATCTGTATTCAGTGAATGTGAGCTACAATGAATAAAAAAGTATTCTTTGTTTGGGGCAATCAATGTGATGCCTTTTTTATATGTCTTATTATTGGACCCCACTTTTGAAGTACAAGACTCCTGAGTTCAGGGAACTCAGTTTGATTCTTTACTTTTAGAGACTGCCACTGAGGCCAGAAAGATTGGCCTTTTTGTTGGGGTAAAAATTTGTGACTTACATGGTATGATTTGGAAACCCTTCTGAAAATACCTGCCTCAAAATGGCATCTATAGTGGCTGCTTGCTTGGCATCTACTATGAGTAGTTAGAAGATTCTTTGATAGGATAGTATACTTTTAGCCACTGAAAATCCCAGACAGGAGTAACATGTTAGGCCATTATCTTCTATAGGGAGTTAGCTTGAATTAATGTCAGGTTTAAGTATCTGAGAGAAAGAGATAACCAAGGCTTAGGAAAGGCTCACAATGTGCGTCATGACTTACAGAGAATGAAAGTCAACTGTAGAGGCCTTGAGAAGAAAACAGAAAAATCTCTCAACAGGGAATCATCTGAGTTGGGTCTGCATCTGACTCGCTCAGCCTGTGTGGCTCAAGGAAGTGCCTTAAACTCTGTCAGTTTCTTTTTGATATCCAAAATCAAACTAAGACTGACTGACCTGCACAGTTATTATTAATATCAATCCCTGGTATGTGTCTTAGAATAGAGTGGCAAGGTAGGAAAACCTCTATGATGGTAAGAGATAAACATGACTATTAAGAGAACAAAAAAACACAGAACCTACCATGGTTCATTGTCTGGAGCAACCAGTGATTTGCTCCAAGTCAGACTTATACTGAATCAGGTCAGGGAGGCACTGAATCAAAAGAAGTGACTGTCACCATAACACATAACAGGTATCAGCGACATGTCCAGCACAGTACTAAGCACTCCATACATGTTGTCATGCTTTTATCACATGTGTGAGTTAGGCAGTTTGCCTCATTTTCAGTAGCAGCAGCTTCCCCTGTATTGGGACCAGGGTGCTAGAATTAGCTCATGCTGATGAACTGTGAGCAGGAGGGCCATGACTCACTGCGCCAGGACAAAGCAAAGCATGGTCCCTGCTTTACTCTTTTTTTTTTTTTCCTCTTCCTTGGTGAACTTGAACACCAAAGGTTGATTGACATGGTAATGTCAGAAGACAGAAGATCTCAAATCTTATAGTTGTCCAAAAGAAGAAAGAATCCTTCCCCTCTCATGAGTGAGAAATAAACATTTATTGTGCTAACTCACTGAGGTGACAACGTTTATTTTCACTGGAACATAGCTTGGCCTATCCTATCAAATACAATGGCTAACATATTTGACACTTGCTGCTAGAGACATTACACATAGTTTTAATTTCATTTCCTCCTCAATTTCGTGTTTCAGATGCAGTCATGAGTAAGCTATCTGAGAATACACAATTAGAATGCATCACAGCCTGCATTTGAACGTAGCATTCTGGCATCAAGGCTGCCTTCTGGGCCACTATACTAAGATGCTTCTTTATAGAATAAAAAGAGATTTGAGAAATTCAGGCTCTTGTGCAAGTTCATTGAACTCAAATAGCAAAGCCTTGGTTCTAACCCTGACTTGCCTGGTTTTACATTCTGAGAAAATTCTCACTATTCCTATTTCTCTTCTTTGCAGTTTTGTTTCAGGTTGGTGCAAAATGTGTGTGCCTAGCATTTCCCCTCACCCCCAAGCCTCTGCAGTCATTCATGCAGGATGTGAAAACACTTTGTAAAAGGCCAGGGTTGTGTTTCCAGGCACTGTATGATTGTGGGAGTGTGCAGAGGCAGTCGGCTTACCTTATGCTCAAATCCCCCATTCACCGGGGAACATGGCAAGCGCCAGACCCGACAGTCATACAGCCCTTCCTCTGGGCAGCACTTGCTGCCCACGAGCTTTTCTGTGCAGGGATTGCAAAGCTCAGCAACATGCCGTGGGCGCTCCCTGGAGAGGTTGAGAGTCCCGCTATCGATAGGCGACAGGCGTATTGACTTTCAAAACCACAGTGTTCAAGCCTCAGGGCACTCTTTGACTCATATTTCCTTTTTCAGTCTATACTGCCACAAAGGTCCAGAAAGACGATGGGAAAGGCAAACAGAGTCCTGCCCAAGTGGGTAATGAGCAGTGGTCTGGGCCTGAAAGGGACAGAAATGAAAGGCGCTATGTAGAGAACTAACACTCCGGGGACACAGGTGTCAGGAGATGTTTAAAGCTGCTCTGTGGGTGGACTGTCACGAAATTCTCATGGCAACACAGAGACACACATATTAACTGATTGTGTAGGGCAGAAGACTAAGGTTCAGAGAGGTTATGTGGCTTACCCCAAGCCACACATTTGGAAGTTCGAAATGACACTGGGTTCCTCTGGAATCAGGACCCTTAATTAGCTTGGCTCTTCCTGGGTTGGTTTGCTTTCGAAATGTTTTTCTATAGGAATTCACTTGACACTTTTGCTAGAATAAACAGTCCACTGGAGTTTTTATTTGGTGAAGAATATTTTTAAATGTGAATCTATTTGATCCTCGCGGCAGCTTGGTGAAGAAGACAGGTCACATTTGTTTTCATCTTTAAGGAAACTGAAACACAGAAGTGAGTGCCTTACCCAAGATTCCACAACACAGGCAGGACATGTTCAGGGCCAGGGTGTCTGAAACCTGGTCGGACATCTTTCCCTGAATCCTGTGGCAATTGCTTAGAAGCTTAGGATTGCTGGGAGGCTGAGAGCACTGACTTGGGCATTTGGGCCACCCTGGCCTTGAGTCCTGGCTTTGAGGATCATGAGCTGTCTGACTTGTAGTGCACAGAGTATTCCTTAGTCAAAAAGTAAGAGAATATTAACATCTACCTCATGGTTATTGTGAAGATTTAATGAAAGTCCATGTAAGGTCAGTGCTCCATGTATAGAAACTGTTCTTCTTATCCTTTATCTGACTGTTAAATGCCTCAGAAAAATCACACTGTGAAAAAATCCATCGTGACTGCAGTAGTACCTGAGACTACTGTTCGTATACATTTCATCCTCTGAGATTTCCAGGGAATCTAAGTGGCAAGTGCTGGTTTTGTGAACTCAATGGAAAATAATGCCATTCAGTCCCTTCGCCACTGGCTTTTGGCCTTTCAGGAGGAGAGGTTGGGTTAGGGCTGAATTAAAGCCCGACCCGCTAACGGCTCCACAGTCACAAGATGCTGGGATCTGCCATCCCTCTCAGCAGCTTCGGCTGCTTTCCTGATAACAGTGTTATTCTCTTTGGTCTTCTGGGAGTCCCACCAGCATCATTAATCAAAGCACCGTGTTGCTTACTCGTACTGAAGTATCCTCACCGCCTCATCAATCATAAAAGCAGTAAAGAGTGTGCTTTGGATTTCTAAGGAAAGCTCCAGACAGCACCAAAAGAAAAAAAAAATTGTGTGGGGATGGGGGAGCTTAATTATCAGCTGGGCCTTAGCCCATCACTCACGCTGGAAATGTCTTTACAGCTTTATTTGGGTTGTGTCTCTTTTTAAATCCTAGTAAACAGCCGTTAAGCTAAAAACCTTCATTGCTCGGCACAGGGAGCCCCACTGGTTTTCAAGCTATTATTTTAATAAGGCCTATTTTACAATTAAGGCACCATGGGCTTTAAATTACATATAAAATAAAATGTGGAAATTGAAGCATTAAGTGTGTGACTGCCGTTAGAGAAACAGCAGCCGCTCTTTGTGGTAAAATGCTGTCTGGTATAAAGTGAGTAGAACAGAAGGCTGGGGTTATGTACCACCATGATTAAAATTGAAAAAAAAAAAGTACTGAACAAACACGTACACATACACCACAAGAAAGGCCTATGCACTCTTCTCTAGTAAGGAGATGGGGTCATGCCTAACTGGAGTGAAATAATAATAATAGCATTGTTACAATGGCTAATAAGACAGCTAATATTTCCAAATGCTTGCTACATGCCAGACACTGGCTGAGAATTTTCATCCTCTTACCTAGTCTAAGAAGACATGCCAATCTTAACCCCAACAAAGAAGAAAACGGAGACTCAGAGAAGATGCTGTTTTCCTGAGATCTTAGTATGAAAACCAAAGAAATATTTTTGAGCTCCAAGAACTGTGCTGAGGATTAGGCTATTCATCAGCAAGGAACACAGCCCCGCTTTTTCCCTTTCTTACCTTTATGGCATCTATACTCTAGCATGAGGTTCAAATGACCAAAAGAAAATTACATGAATTTGTAAGTACATATAGGGTAAAGGTGGTAAACAATAATGCATAACAAAGAAGTGGCTTCTTTTTAAATAGAGTAGTCAGGAAGAAGCCCTCTGATGGGGTCATGGTAAAGCAAATGGAGAAGAGAGAGTAAAAAGGATCTGGCTCCAAGACGAAACACAACACGTGGTGCAGGCTGGCAGAGGAAAAATCCTCAATGGCTACAAGTAACTGAAGGGAAACCAGTGAGGTCAGGATGGCAGGTGAGAGAGAGAGTAGAATAAAATGGAGATGGAAACTAACCCAGGGTCAGCACCCTTATGACCACAACAAAGAAGTGGCTTTATTCTCAGTTTGGATAGAAGATTAGTCAATGGAGACTAGCACTCCAATTTTATTTTATTTTATTTTATTTTATTTATTTATTTTTTTTTTTTGCGGCACCAGGGATTGAACTCACAGCCTTGTGCCTGCCAGGGCAGGCGCTTAAGCCACTGAGCCAAACTTCCGGCCCTGGTTTTTTGAGGAAGGGTCGCACTATGTTAGCTCAGGTCTGCCTTGCGCCGCGTTGTAGCCCAAGCCGGCCTCGAACTCACAACGCTCCGCCTACCTCAGCCTCCCGAGTGCTGGGATTAAAGGCGTGCGCCACCATGCCCGGCTTAGCACTCCAATTTTAAATAGGTAAGTTGAGCTAGCACTGAGAATGAACTGAAAATGAACAGGGATTAAAATAGGAAGACAAGTCAGGAGAGTCATACAGTAGCCCAGGAAGACCAAAAGCATTGGCTATGGTGATGGAGTCTGGATGTACTATTCAAGATACATTTTTGATGTAGAAATAGCCAGGTTTTTGTCAACCATCAATCTCTCATGGGTTCCCATCAGACTCCCCATGTTGTATTATCATCTCATCCTTGTTCTCCTAAAGAAGGTTCTATTGGGTCCCTTAAGCAAGGTTGCATGTTCCAAGCTGTTCTGTATTGAAGCTGCCATCCACTCCCCTTGAGTTCCTCATCTCGTTTGCATTTATCTTCAGAGAGTGTGAAAAATTCAGAGAGATCTTCTAAATGTAAATGAGTCACATGCAAATTGGGTGTGCCCAACTCTGTGGGTAGCTGTCACGTGAGTGCAATGCCAGAAACACTCATTTGCTTTTACAAAGAAAGCATCCCAGCCCTACAAGTAGGGGACCTTTAAGACACAACATTGGAGAGATGTGTGGGGATTGCATCTGCCCAGTGCAAAAGGACAGCATGGTGGCAAGTCTTCACCCTTTCCCAGAAGACAAACCTTCTGTATGAGCAACAGAGGGAGTGACCAGCTGTGACATAGACTTGGAAGGTTTTTACTTGGTCTACAAAATACAGTTCTTGGGTGGTACTGAGTCCAATTCATTAACATCTCACAGCTGTTCAGATGCTTATGGAAAATGACTTGCAGCTTTGTGATTTGATTCACAGTTTGGCCCTTTTGAGCTGGAAGCTTCCTTGGCAATCACAGTGGAGGTCCTGGAGTGGGTAAAGAGCCTTCTGTAAGGAATGGTCTTTCCGAACTTCACTTACTCTTCAGGACTAACACAAAAACTGCAGAGACCACTGTTGGCAGAGTGGAATTTACGACCTCCCAAAGATGCTCAGTGTCAATTGCTCTTGCCTAATCCTGGTGAAAATACACTGGAAAGATTCTAAGCAGACATACTCTTCAGTTGTTTGTCAGACCCATGCTATATAGAATGAATCTTCTGTTTTCCAAGAACGGGCTCTCTGACTGTCTCGGTTCACATGCTTTCTGAGAAAGAGACCATATTTTTACCAAGTGACCTTTTTTCTGGCTTCAGTTAATGGAAGATCAACCAGAATCCCTTCTAGAAAAGTGGAACTGAAATTAAGGTCTCAGTGAGGCTGGTCTCTTGAACAGAGGAAATGGCATTAGAGAAATTAACACTATGTACCACAGTAGAAACGCCCCACCTCTCAAGGGTTTAGCACTGTAAACGTGTATTTCTCACGCATGCTTATAGGAATGCTTATAGGAACATATGGCCACCAAGTTGTCATGGCAGAGGCAGAGGGGCTTATGGGGTGAAATTTTAAGGATCAGGCCTGTGTCACTTCAATTTGCATCTCACTGTCCAAGATTAAATTAGATGGACCAAACAAAACTTTAAAAGATAAAGGGGAAATGTCATCTTTATGCATGCCAAGGCAAAAGGAATGGTGTAGTAAGCATGGAGCTTGGCTTCTCCACATGCATAAACCTGCAAACAAAAAAGCCAGTCTTCAAAGAGAGGGGAAAATCAAGTATGAAATCTGCTATAAACAGCATCCCTACAACAAACTCCCTTTGCTGCCTGAGTTTGTTCAAGGGGTTGAAACCCCCTTAGGAACAGCAAGTAGCATAGGAATAGAGCCTTTAGCATCCACTGAATGGTGAGCCTTCAGAAGACAGAGATAACACTGCTCAAGGTCAAGCCTAACTCATCACTTCACAAAGAGGTGAAGTTCTACATCTTACAACTCTGAACTTCTACTCCATCAATGGTCTTGAAGACACAGGTGTTCTGGTGCTGTGGAGGTCTGTTGGCTCAGGTTGAAAGGTAAAACTTTTCAAACCACCAATTGAGAGAGTACCCTTCAATGTACTCTTTTTTTCTGGAGGTGCATACACTTCCCTTGCAAAGGTCATCTTCTGCTAGATTTCATACAAAGGACTGTACAGTAGGGAGGAAGCATGGGCCCAAGAGCAGAACAAGGGAGTTCGTTACACAACGAGTATTGGTGAAGTTCAACATGGAGTCCAAGCGAGTGACTTCCAGGTGCTGTAATTTCAGCGGTGTGAACAGAACCTCATGCTCCTAAATATTTCTCTCACTCCTCCAGATCATCCCTAAAACATCAGCCTAGCCAAAAAGATATTCCTGAGTTCCACGGCTTTAGACTTTACAAATCTTCCCAGTCTCATCTTCTTGCCTTACCATTTCAAAGCTTTTTAATTCCTGTTAAACTTCTCAGATCACTCCATTAAGCCGTTCTCTGCTTTTGGGTGACCCTCTCTCACATTCTCTCTCATGCATAAAATTCTGTTCACTTTCTTCCACTCTTTGCACAGCTTTCCCTGTGCAGCTAAAGATGTCGCACCATCCTGTGTGGCATTGTAGCCTCTGTTATTGCTCTGTCTTTTAATTATTTGCTTTTCAACCAACACTGTCCCTGCCCAGACCCAAATCTGCTTATGAGAACTCTTTGAAAGTAGGATTTCTTGTTACTTGTATTTAGACTCTATTATCTCTGGCTTATCCCGCGCTCCAGAGGCTCTGAACCCATGTTTATAGCAACCCAATTTGTAATAGCCAAATCCTGGAAACAACCTAAGTGCCCATTAATCAAGGAAAGGATAGAAAAGATGTGGTATTTATCTACAATGGAGTACTACTCAGCTATCAAGAAAGATTGCATTGAGACTTTAGTAAGTAAATGGACATGACTTTAGACTATACTCATAAGTGAAATATATCAAACTCACATGTGTAAATACCATATTGTCTCCCTAGTATAAGAAATTGAAACAGTATATATTATCCAAAATCTACAATACTGTATAAGAAACTGCTCAAAGAGAAAAAGTAATTGGGATAGGGGAAAGGAGGAAAGAAGGAAGGGAAAAGGAAGAAGACATAAATTTGTATATATGTATACATAAAATAGCTAAAATGACTATACTACTAAATGTATTAGTTATTGAAAAAGAACAGTTAATATTCATATATTAGATCAATTTTACATGTCTATATCTGTTAATCTAAACAGCCCTTTTGAAGGTAATGATATGTAATTTTGCAACCATTGTCAAATTCCTATCATCTTGTTTTGTAAACTTATAATGTTATTGTATTGGATTTGTTGTTGTTTGTTTCTCTCTTTTGCTTCCTGTCTTTCTTTTCTGTATCTTTTTTCCCTTAAATAAAATAAAAATATAAACACTAAAAAAAATAGACTTCATTATCTGCTGCATAGTAAGTGCTCAATAAGTAATTGACTAAATAAGGGAATAATCAAATAAATGAATGAATGAATGAATTTATAAAAATAGTTACCTCTAGGAAGGGTTACTAATCAAGCTTTTGCAAATATTTAGTGTTAATCAATTGATTTTGATTTTTGTGGTGATAAAGGCAGTTTTTTATTGCTGAAGCAGGAGGCTTTTCTTTCTCTCTGGCTTTCCCTTGTGGAGCACTGAGCCTCAGTTTCTTCTTTGGACCTTCCAACTCTGTTTTTTTCCAACTTTCATTTTGTCTAGTCTATGTTATAACCTAGTGTACTTCTTTCTGTCTGTTGCTCCCAAGCTTGCCTACACACTCACTGACACACTTACCAATACCAGACTGTTGGTTCCACTGGGGAAGGACTCCTGCTTGTCATGCCCACCAGGGCCAAGAACAGAATGTGACATGTGGTAGCCACCCAATAGATACTTTTTGATTAAAGAATGGAATCAACAGGTTAATGTATGAGTGAAAGAAAAGTCTTTCTTCTTTATGTTATTGACTTAGGAAGTAAAATGAGTTTTAGATATTTTTTTCCTATTACAAATTTGTTGTATCTTATTTGAAATTCTGATTAAAGAGTAGCAGCTAGTTGGAACACTGTTGAGAAACATTCAAATTGGTGTTAGTGGAAAAGAGGTCCATAACTGATTAGTGATGCCTGTTATGAGCAAAGGAGGAGAAAGTGGTAATGAATCTCTAAACTAGAAGAAATTGGAGGGTAATAGACAAGTGATTCTTGATTGATCACATGCTTCAGACTCTAGACATCATGGAACAGTGGTGAAAAATAAAGGAAGACTAGACTGGGAAGTAAGAATGCCTATTTTATCCATGTACTTTGAATTTGTTTTTAGATGGTAGTAAGTTTTCCACGTAAATTGATTTTTAAATTTTCTTCAAATACACTATATAAATTTGATTATCAATTTAAATTGGCAAAGCACCAAAATATAAAACCACAGGTAAACTACTTACCAAATCATTACACAGACTAAGAGTTGCGTGGATATTCCTGTGGTTTGAATATTGTTTGCATATGTACATATGAGGTTCATGTGTCCCCAGTGTGAGATTATTAAGAGGTAGTGTAATCTGTAAGAGGCGGGGCTAGTGGGACATGATTAGGTCACTGAGGACAGGGCCCTCAGAAGGGTTTCATAAAGCAAGTTAGCTACTGAAAGAGCAGGCTGTTTTAAAAAGAGCAAAACTCTTCCTTTCTAGCTGTTTTCTGACTTCCAATTTCATGTACTCTACTCCCTGTCACTGTGATGTCTTCTGCCATCAGGCCCTCACCAGAGCTGAGCAGAAACTGGCACTTTGTTCTTGACCCTCCAGAACTATGATCTAAATAAACCTTTTTTGCCCTTTTTTCCCTTACAAACTGCACATCCTCAGGTATTTTATTACAGCAGGGGAAAATGAATTAATATAAATATCTTGGAACAAATCACCTTGAAATTCTCTATGATACTCATTTATATCATTCATCAAATATTTCCAGCATTTCTTCTGCTAGGTACATGGTAAGATTATGTATCACTTTCCCAGTTCTTAAGTACCATTGTAAGATCTGAATCTGTAAACCTGAATTGGTAATGAAATGTGAACGGTGGTGATCCAGCCTCCCTTTCCACAACAGCCTTTAAGAGACAGTGAAAGTTTTGCCCTTTTTCTCTTCACCTCTCAAGGCAACCAGCAAAGCTCTGAATGGCAGACATTTTTAGCCTGAATCCCTAACCACAGACAGCATGGGGCACAGCAGAGTCCCTAGCTGATCTGCTGTGCACAGATAGCATGAACAATAGACAAACCTTCGCTAACATTTTAAACCATTGAAATTTAGAGGTTGTTTATTAGCATAGTATGACTGAGCCTATGCAGACTGACACAGTCTCCAAGTTGAGAATTATGATATGCCACTGCATAAGGGAGAGATAAGACCAGTCTCTAAGGACAAGTTACTTAAGTAAGCACCCCTTCTCTAAACTGTGGCTTGTGTTCATCTGAAATATTTAGGGAAAGAATCAATAGAGGGAGAAATGAAAGCTCTACCTCCCACCGCTCTTCGTCATGAACCCTGTGCTCCAGACGAACAAAGCAAGGCACTGTTCTTTATAATCACCCCCAGGCTTTCTCATTTCATGCCTTTGTTCCCACTGTCCTCTCTCCTTAGAAAACCTTTCTATCACCTTGTATCCAAGTCACTCCCATCTCCCAGGCACCAGATACAATGCCTACTCTTGCACATGTGTCTTCCCACCAGCTAAGAGGGATGTCTCCCTCTTCTGATCCTCAGAGTACTTAATCATTATTTCTCTCATTACACTTTTCATTGTCTCCCATAAAGGTTTATTGAATGATTATGTGAAGGAGTAAAGGGAGGGAGGAAAGGAGAAATAGGAGGCAAGTGCAGGAATCATGAGCAGGAATGTGGAAATAGCATTTGCCAATTTGGGAAATTGGTCTTGGCCTCTCTATTTTCTATTTTGAGCTTTCCTTCACAAACTACTCACTATTCTAGACATCTTTCATGTGCTGCTCCACTTTGCCCATGCCCCACCATTGCCTCCTCCCAACTCTACCTTTTGATTAGTTATGATGGCTTAGTTGTCCAGATAAATGTATCTTTGCTGACAGATGAATGAACCCATAATCCTTTCTAATTAGCATACTGTACACTTCTTTATGTCTTAGTATCTCATGATCCATTCTAGGTCTTCAGGATACACACATAATTTGAAAACTCCTTTAATAGCTCTTTAGAAAGGGACAACTAATTTGTAGGGCTTAAGGCATAAAATAATTTCTGGGCTCCTTGTTGAAAAGTTGCTGAGAATTTCAAAATAGTAACAGAAGAGCATTAAACTGACTAAAGGGCCGTGGGCAGCTGGACAGATTGAATACACTAGGCCTATGAAATCAGGCCTAGTGTATGATGTGGGAGTTCTCCATGCCTTTAAATGACAAGGTGTAGGTGACAATCTGATTATCCATTAGATCTTTTCTATCTTCTTCCTCCTATCTACTAGGTATGTCCTAACCATTCTGTGATCCCTCAGACTTCAGGAATTTGCTAAGGAATTTGACAACCTTCAGATATGTTGCCTGCTGCATCTTTGCTCTCCGAAGAGAAAATGGGATGCGTCCCCGCATCCAGGCAGCCACTTCTTCCAACCACCCTTCAAGATGCCAAGGAAGAGTTTTTGAATTGTCCTCATTTTCTTTTAACTACTGGAAATGTGCTTGTCCAAAGACAAATTGTTTCTTGATGGAGTTGAAACTTTGCCCACATCTTCTAAGAATCATGATCTTGATGGCCTGGTAGTATATTTTATTTTATCTTTAAAAAGTGATTTTTTTTCTGCCTAAATCAAAGGAAGGTTGAGAATACTTTTAGCTTATGTTGTCTAACTCTTCTACAGTTCACTTCTACATCAAGGTTTCAGAGAAACTGTGGCATGTTCTCCAGGAGGGCAGGCCAGCAGGAGTTCCCAGCATGGATCTGTGCTGCTTTGTGATCTGCTCACAGCTTTGTGAGAGTACACCACAAATGGGATAATTAGTCTACCCCTGCTCAGAATCCCAGGAAACACCAAAAGATTACTGTGAGGACCTGGAAGTCATAGAACTATCTTGCTTTTCCTACCTTTGACCAAATTAGTAAATTTGGCAGCAGTGAGTTCTCAGGATGGGTTAGGTCAAGATGGTGGCTTTGATTCCTATAGGACCAAGGCTAGGATCCTCCAGGTGGCTGTACTGGGTACTTTTCATCCATGTTTGCAGTAATTAGACAAGTTTCTCTTCTCATGCTGGTATCTATGTCCTATCAGTTATAATTATGTCTTATTAGTTGTTAATCAACCCCAGTACAAACCACATACCCATTTTCAATTTGGTATCTCACACATGCACTACCAAAGTCTCCTGGGACAGTGGTACAGTACAGGCTGCTTGTACCAGCTCTGACAACTGTTCTAGTCCCTCATTCATTGATGTGACCTTGATAGCTTACAGCTGGCCACAGTGGGCATTGTTATCTTACAGAAATCTGTGAATGCTACCAATCTGGGCTTTTTTGTTTTGTTTTTAAAGTCAGTTTATCAGCTTATCACACAGATGGTGCTATGTGTATGTCTCATTTGTGTAGTCATTCATCCATTGTGTCACCCATGATTTACCCATGTGAAAATGTTTATTGCTGTATAATTTGTCTCCAAAATTAGAACATTTTCAAGAGTAAAGGACACACTACTAAAAATTACATGAAGACAACCCAGAGTATATAGAAACTGTCTTGGGAAAACTAGAATCTGTTGCTACCGTATTGTGCCACCTCTAGTGTGCTTGTTTGGGGGACACAGGAGTTACTATGAGAGACATGATCTCTACCCTTCTAACAGTACAGTCCTCTGGGCTAAAAAACTATATCAATAAATTGCATTGCTTACTGCTACATTTCCCATGAGTAATATCAAGAGGCTCAAATCAAATACTAAAAGCACAGTTACATAAAAACTTTTTAATCATCTAGGTTTAAGAAATTTTGAATTATGACTTGATAAAGTGATTAGCCTTATAAACATAAACTAACTAAACACTACCATGTTCAAAGCAGTCATGCTGAGACTATCCTTACTAGGACATTCAAGTCCCAAGGATATTTTGAATAGCATTGATTGCAGTCAATCTTCATACTTGCAGTGTGGATTTAACTTTCAAAATGAATCATGTGGCATTAAGTATGATGAAGAAAGTAAGAGGCCAAGCTGGGTAGAACACTTTGGTTTAAAACAGGGTGAAATCATAAGGTCAAAAGATGAAGTTTCCTATGTGGTTAGCTAAAAAGGCTTTGCAAATAGACACGCCCAAGAAGCATTACAAAGTAAAATTACACTGAACTCATTCTTGATTTTTAAAATCTTTTCAGGAGCCTTCAGCCACATGTTATACAGCAGAAGTACAGGAGAAAAGTAAGCCTGTGGTGAATTGAAGAACTACTAGTGGTTTTATAATTAAGTCACAGATTCACAAAAAGCTTACATATATATTTTTTCAGTTTACAACAAGCACCAAAATGTTGCTATGGTAAGAGAACAGCAGTGATTTACTGATCCCAAGGCAGGGCTCCTTCTTACACAAATTCTTGTTAGTGGAAACTGAAGTTCAGTCCAGTTCTCTTCTGCCTTTGCTCATTCCACCCAGAATGGAAGCACACTATCGATGTTTCAGAGCTTAGCCCTGAGCCCATGGCAGTGAGGAAAAATCAGAAGACTTCTATTGTTGTGCAAGTTATCACCTAGCAAGAGGAACAGACTTGTACTAAACAATTCAAACTAAAAGAATGACTTCAAATTCCTGTGCCAAATGCTGTCCAAAGGACATGGAGAGTCCTCCCAAGAAAGGAAAGTTCAAGTGAAGAGGTGAGGAACAAGCTAGCCAAAGAAAATAACACACTAGTATAGGGAGAGAAGAACTTGTGCAGAGGTTCTGTGGCTCCCATTAAGAGCAGTCATTCTACTTTAGAGATCAAATCAAGTTTCCTCTCTTGCTAAGTGAGGAAAGTGGAGAGGTCAAGTCTAGAGGTCAGATGTCCTGATTCACATCTTGTTCAGGGAATTTCTCAGAATCCTCCTGTCTCTTCCTGAATTCCAGATGTGCCTGGAACATACAGAGAAGAAATGGCTGGGGCAGTCAGCAGAGTGATCTTTTTGGCTGGCTAGCATTTGGAGCATGGACACACATACACACTTATGTACAGAAGAACAAAACATACAAATACATATGTGTATGTATACAAGGATCTTATGTATGTTATTTATTAGTGGCTCTTTTTCAACTCTATATTCAGTAACAGGCTATAGTAACAGAAAAGAAACTAAATTCTATTCCCAGCCACATGGACACAGGTCACTACATTGATTTCATGCTTCTGTTTCTTCACCCCCAAAAAAGAGACAAATCTGGTGTAAGTAATGCTTTGGGCTGTAGCAAGGTGCAATCAGATGGTAAATATAAAACTGTTATATATGTACTAAACATTATTCTGTGATTATAAGCAGTCACAAAACTAAATGATGGTTTGGAGAGGTCTCGTGGGTGGTGACAGTGTCACTTTCCTTCCTTCTTTCCTGTTAATCTAGAAATGCTCCACCTCCATAAGACCATTAGGTATAGGATACTAATGAAAATCGTCTCACTATCACAGATTCGAAGCCCTTCCAAGCAGGGCTCAGGGTGATGGTCTTGGAACTAGGAAAACCTACTCTCTTCTGCTGTGTTATGTCCCAGCTCTGCTGCCCTGTGGTAAGCCATTTAATATCAGTTTCCTCATTTGCAAAATTTGGATACTAATCATTGTTTCATCGGACTGTGAGAAACAGAGACTTTTTTTGGAGTCCCTGGGCCCATGTCCGGTACACACAAAGCCTCAAGAGTATGCATTTGGCAAGTTAAGTGCTTTGCTTCCAGCACCAACCCCAAACATTGCCAAGCACCCAGATGTCCTCTGTGTCTGCTGCACTGTTACGAGCTTGTCTCTTTTTGGATCTGGGCATGGTGGTGTATTCCTTTAATACCAGCACTCTGGGAAGCTGAAGCAGGAGGACTCCAAGTTTGACACCAATCTGGGCAATTTGGAGACTTAGTGACACCTCTCTCAAAATAAATATAAAAAGAGGGCTACAGATGTAGATCATTACAAAGGTGCTGGGCTCAATTCCCAGCACTGTATACAAAAGAAAAATTTGGGGGAAGCTATTTGTATTTTTCAGTGTTTCCCATGTACTGGAGTTGATTAAGTTGTTTATTCAACAAACGTTACTGACCACCTACATTGTATCAGTTACTATTCTACGTTCCTGATATACATCATGAGCAAAATAAGTAAGCAAAAAACAAAAACAAAACAAAACAAACAAACAAAAAAAAAACCCTGATACTCTAGCAGGGAAAGACAGACAGTAAATAATAATCACAATAGTTTAATACATTATGTAGCATGTTAGAAAATGTTCAATGCAAATTTGCCCTTCCTGTGAGCCAATAGCAGCCATGTGGGGCCAGGCAGAGAAACAAGAAGTCAATTCTCCCTACCTGTGAGCCAGAAGTGGCCACGGAGGGCTGGGAGGAGAAACAAGAAGGCAACTCACCTTTCCCATGAGCCAGCAGCAGCCATGTGGGGCCAGGAAGAGAAACAAGAAACCATTTTGCCCTTCCTATGAGCCAGCTGGTGCTTGTGGGGGAGGGCTCTGGGAGACAAGAAGAGCCCACTGCCAAGCAACTGACTGATTCAGAGGATCACAGGCTGAGTTGATAGCAACTGAGGTACAAAAACAACTTAATTCTTGTATTGTTTGATTGACTTTTCCAATATTGTTCACACTGTTTTGTTTTGTTCTGTTTTGTTTTCTTCAGTGTTCTGTTTTGATTGGTTTTATTCTGTTTTGTTTTGTTTGATTTTATTATTTCTGATGGTATGGGCAGCAATTTTGAAGATAACAAGAGGCATTATGGTAACCATTGTTGATTTCCTATTATCCTAAAGTCCTATATCACTTTCACTGTTTTGTTTTGTTTGACTTTATTCTGTTTTATTCTGTTTGGTTTTTTTCTCTTTGAAGTAAAATTTAAAAAATAAAATAATATGTTCAGTGCTACCAGGGATTAAAAAAAAGGAGTGTGAAGATCAGGAATGACAAAGATGGGGTGGCTGACATACCTTTATATAGGGTGATTAGGGTAAGTATAATTGAGAAGATGTCCCTTAGCAAAGACCTGTTGGAAAAAGAGAGTACCTTTGTGGGTATCTTGGAGCTGAGTGAGAAAGAGCATTTCAGGCAGAGGGAACAATAACATAGAAATGAAGCAAGAATGAGGAAAGGGAAAAGTAGTAGAGGAGGCTGAAGAGTTAAAGGAAGGTCAGAGTATTTAGGGTTCTGTGGTATAATTTAGAGTTTGGAGTTTATCCTGAATTGCTTGATTTGACAAGGGTGTATTAAGTTTCTGCTTCATGCATAACCATGTATTAGAGGCCACAATGGCTAAGACAAAGTCAAAGGCAAAAACAAATAGAAATCTATTACAGTCTTTGCTGTTGAAGTAGTGGGCAGTCAAGGACATCTACTAATTTGCCTTTGTTGTTGTTGTTTGTGTATTCCACACACTAAGCCCTTCCTTTGGTGATTTTCAGGACATAAAGCTGAATAAAACCTACTCACATAGAGTTTTCAGTTTAACTCAGGATCTGTTCACCTTAGCTAGAAGTGTATTAGACCATTTAATCTTTTGTTGTAGGCACTGAAGACACTAGATTTCACTGTTGGCTGTATAACGACATCCCTGGCCTCTGCCCACAAGAGGGTCCCAATTCTGACAGCCAAAGATGTCTCTAGGCCTTATGAATGTCTCTGAGAGGTGACAGGCAAGATCATTCCCAGAAAATCCCTGGTCTAACTGGGAAAATGTATCATACTATTGTTGTTACTTTTGGCTGGAAGCAGCTGATGCCTTTCCTTGTTGATTTGGAATCCTTTATTCTACTATGAGAGGAAGCAGAGTCCATTTCGGTTCTGCTGAATGTTTAGCCCTCTTTTCAAAATTCGTGTTGAAGTTCTGGCCCCTAACAGTCTTATTTGGAGGTGGGGCTTTGGGGAAGTGATTAGATTTAGAAGAGTTCATGCAAGAGGGGTCTCCATAGCGTTCTTACTAGAACAGAAAGAGAGAACAGGATGCACCTCCACTTAGACCCTTACACCCCACCCACACCCTCATATGGGGAGAAGGCTGCCATTTGCAAACCAGTTCTTTACTAGGACCTGAATATGCCAGCTTCTCGAGACTCCCAGCACCTCTGAAACCATAAGTACATGCCTGTTGCTTAAACTACCTAGATTATGATACTATATCAGCCTGAATGGACTAGGACAGTTTCTACCCATCAGAAAACTCCAAAACCTTACTTAAAAGAGTTCTTTGTCAGTAAGGGTATGGGCTTGGGCAGTAATGGGTTTTATTCTTGGTTTCCTTCCCAAAGATAGAGTTGCAAAATAAACAGAGCTTGTGGGCTATAACCCTGCTCCCATATATTCCTTTAATAGTTGTTTGTCCTGCTCCTCTCCTTGACACCAAAAGTATTACCCAAGACAAAAGATTAGAGATCTAAAAGGCAGGGATTAAGGGAGGTTGCTGCCCACATTTTGGGCAGAATGAGATATACAAAGTTGTTAACATTCGAGTGTTTTTGTACATTTGTTTTCTTCCTGCCCTCTTTACCTTTGGGGTTTTTTAAAATTAGGAACCCCCACAAAAATTCTACATATCTCAGAGACATTGCCTCCAGTCTTTCTTGAAGTCAGACAAATAATTGAGAATGTGGTGGTGTGAGGAGCTGAACTACACGTGCAGACTTGGTATAAAGTGAAGCCTTAGAGATTTCCACAGTATGCCCCTCCCAGTCTCCAAACTTACCTTGAAACAGCAAATGTTGGGGATGATGTTTTAATTGAATGTTCTGTTGGTTTTACTTGGAGCATTAGTGGTCAGCCTTCATAATCTCAGACCTTCTTGTATCTGCTGGATAAAAATTGTATTTAAGCTGGTCCTTCCTCAAACAAGGTTCTGTAAGAGAATCATACCCTATTATACTCTGATATCTTAATGTATCTGTTGGAGAGAGATGGAGAGACAGAGAGACAGAGAGAGAGAGAGAGAGAGAGAGAGAGAGAGAGAGAGAGACAGGCAGACAGACAGAGAGACAGAGAGAGAAAGGAGACTTATGCAGTAATAATGACAATAAGTAATAAGAGCGTACCCTGAGCACATACCCATGCCAGACTCTATTCCAGGTACTACACACAACTTTTTCTTATATCCTCACCACTGTGATATGAAGCAGGAACTCCCGGTATTATCATTCCCACTTCATAAATGAGAAAATGAAAGTATTTATGGTGAACTAACTTGCCCAAAGTCACACAGTCAATGAAGGGCAGAGCTGGGAGACTGATGATTGGTTAATTAGGAATACTTATTCTTTTCAACATAGTGATCACAAATACTGGCCTTGAAGACATGAGATCAATTGTTTACTACTTACCAACTAAAAGAATTTGTCTGTAATTTCAGTTTTCTTGTGGTTAAAATAAATAAATATTATGTGTTCTCATAGGGAAGTAAGAAAAGGTTTAACACACGCAAAAACCCAGAATAGTGCCTAACATCAAATAAGCAACTGATAAATGTTAGCCAGTATTACCGACATTATTATTATTTCTTCATATAAAATGTAAGCAGACAAAACATCCTAACTACTATACTACTCACCTTACTCTGTATTACCCACCTTACTAGATTGTGTGTCCTCATTTCCTCAGTTGAAGGGTCGACATGTCTTAAATAGTCCGTAAGCACTGATAAGTGAATAAATGGACAAACACTCAAATTACAGAATGACTTAGAGAGAGAGAAGAATTAAATCTTACCCTGTGTTGAGTTTGCAAGAGAAAACACACATTTATATTACTTAGTAAATATAAATAATTACCTAGGTCTAATATAATTAATGGGTCAAGAAATGTGCTTCCTTTCCAAGGAAATTGACCGGCTAATCTACAGGAAAGAAAACAACAGGGCTATGGACCTCCCAGCACCCCAGCCCTGGCTCCGACTTACACATTCTCTTTTCTTCTTCATTTGCACTTCAACCCCAGCCCAGCCTGTGCTGTGAGTTTCATGGCCATAGCTTATGCCAGTAAAAAGCCTTTCATGCTCTGCTAATGTGGCATTTGTTTGGTAATATGCGGGAGAGAGCATTAAAAATAAATCCAGAAATGGCATCTTATAAATTTGGATTTTCTGTTCTCATAATTTATAGGAGTTCATGTTAGAGAGCACTGTCTTATGCATAAATACAATTTCTTTGTGAGCTGATGATGGAATTTATATCAAAGGGGGTCGAACATATACTTCATGAACTCAGCATCCGCTATTATAAGCCATTTCATGTATAACTAGAGACAAATGATCTGTTTGTCTTGACTTAAAATTCAGTCGGTTTGCTTGAATTCATTTCCAAGGCCCAGGAGTGGGGGAAGGGAACCCAAGATTTATGCACCTTTAATATAATCAATTCTAAACATATCTTTAGACAAATAATTTAAAAATCTATGCATCACAAAACACCTCTATTAATTTCAGGATACACAGTTTGGTGAATTTTTATGTGATTTTTGGGTTTGTGTATTTAAGGAGATTTAAAAAAAAATCCTTCCTCTTTTTCTTTCCTTGTCAGAAAGAAATTTTAACAGGAATGTTTTGAAATAAAATCCCACAAGGAAACAATCCCCCCAGACAATTAAACTGGGAGAAAGTCCCCTGAGGGTAGAACAACAACAACAAAAATCTGTAAAAATAATTGCTGCACTGGGTTTCTGCTGTATTTTAGCTGGGCATAAGCAGGGGCCTGGACATACATGCACAGAAAGCACACACACACACACACACACACACATACCCATACAAATACACAAGGAAAGTGTGTTCTCTGTGGGGCAAGATTGTGATGCTGCTGAGTGTAACTACCAAGCCAGACGTGGGGCGATTCTGGCAAGTGGCAATGATTTGAAGGCTGTAGCCAATATAAAATAACAGTCAGGTCATTTACAAGGTTCTGCCAAATATTAACCTTATATCCAGTTCTCCTCCAAACTTTCAGAGTCCCTAATGTGAACCAGGCCAGCTCCCCCCACCACTTTACAATATTCTGGAACAGAAGTGGAGGCAGTAGGTAAATGGGAGGGGGTGGGGCCAGCACATGTTAGAAATATTTTAAGGGGTTGGGTGTGTTTATTCCAAGATAATGATGTGGTTTGTTGGCCTTTTTTTTTTTTTTTAAGTGCCAGAAATATTGTTTAATTGCCCTCCCCTTCCTTAGGGGAAACTCAAAGGTTAATTTGTCCAAGAAAGTGGGGTTTGCATTTGCCCTAAAGATAACAGAATTACTTGAACTGTGGTTGCGGGTGTAGGAAACTGTGGTTTAAGGCCAGGTGGCCAAGCATGTTTTGGCAGGGAGGACTGAAGTTATGGTTTTGTGTCTGTGTTAGCGAATTGTTTTGGATGAGAATCACGTGGTACTTTGTTTAATGCCACACTGAGGAGCATGGTCCAATATTTACTATTACATTAATATTTACTATTACCTTAGTTTCATAACTGTCTTTAGCACTTCAGAAGAAATCACTGATTTAGACTGTGGCTTCTCCTTCGCTCCTCAATTTTTCAGCAACCACTTTAAACTCTTCCTCTGTGCCAAACCCCGTAGTTGACACATTTTATCATCTTTAATCTTCATGACCCCTGGATAAAGACATGGTTCATACCTCTATTTCAGAGAGAGGACAAAGGAGGATCATTGGAGGAGGAAATACCTCTCTCAAGCCCAGTGGTGCGGCAGTACACACTCAGGGTCACCATGACTCTCCTGTTTCAAAATGGAATTAGCAACCACATCTGGATCCCTTCCATAGGAATTTCTAGCCTTTGCTTTCAAAAGCCAGTAAGGCAAAGTCTACTGAACTAATCTTAGCCATGACATAGAGAATTTTCTACTTCCCAAACCACCCATGATCACTAAAATTCAATAAATAAGCAATTCTTAAATAAGCCCTTCTGTTGAAGAATGGATTGTATTTGTTCTCTCTCTCTCCCTTTCCCTCTCCCTCTCTCTCTCCCTCTCTCTCTCTCTCTCTCTCTGCTATATAAATCCTAACCAAGTTTTCCTTCTCTCTCTACAAGCAGATTTTACCTTCCTTACTGAAGGCCTTGGAGAACTTAGTGCAATTTCCAGTTTGAAATTAAGCCAGATGAAACCTTCAACAATAACAACAAAACTGGTCTCTCTGGGTCTTCTCTAGAAATTGGAGTTATCACCATTTCCTTGGAAACAGAAGTGACATTTCTTGTCAGCCAAGGCACTACATCTTACAGCTAGTTAGTCCTTGAAAGTATTTCTTTCTTTGTTGGCTGGGGGTGGGGGGGATTGATTCTTTTGCAAATGGAGTGTTAGAATAAACAGCTCTGCGTGAATGTTGGGATAATGTTTAAGAGTAAGTACCAGCCTGTGTAGTCAGGAGAAGCAGTTTTAACAGCAGAGCTGTTATTTTAACAATAGGTTACCAGATCCATTGGGCAATCTGACTAAAAGCCCATATTTATTTCCCTAATTTTATAAACATTTAATAGGTCCTTATTAAACACATCAGCCAGCATGATTTAATAACACAATCAGTCTAGAAGTTTAAGAAAATTGAAAACAGGATTTGAATGTAATGCAGCCACAATTACTGGAGATTATAGGGAATCATTCCCATATGTCTCCAGTGGAGAGCTGCTAATCTCTGTTTGCGTGGAGGTGATTTCCTTTGGAACTCTGCCCAGCCTTCAACAGCACTAGGGCTGAACAAATTAGATTTGAAAGTCCCCAATTTTATGACTAAGGTAATATACTCTGTGTATTTAGAGAAACACTAAGTTCCTATTTTCACTGGCTCTTGAATGCTGGACAGAGACCTTGATTTCATTTAGTTTGGCTCCACTTAGAATATGATCATAGGTTTGAAGGGGTCAGCATATGTTTTTGTGTGTCTTTCATAGATACTCTAATTCCTCTCCACCCACGGTGCCGAGGTGTTTGCATCATGGCTTGATGATGATAGATCTCAGGAATGTGCAGTAATTAGACCTGGAAGACGGCCCGCTGCTTGGAGCCCGGGGACCCACACCTCCTTCCATTAAACTTTTAATCCCAACCTCGTTCCCAATCCTAAACTCACAGAGCCTGGAGAATGGATTTTCTTAGGCTCACAGAGTGACAACCTGGTGAACTAGACTTTGTTTTTCTGTACTTCTTAGGCACATCTAAGCAGGGTAGACCCATTGCAGTGAGATAGAATATTTTAATTCTGGGCAAGAAATAGGTAAAAGATTGTCCTAGTAGCCTGAGATAGGGCTTGCTCTACTATGATGTCCTCCTCCCATTTTGCCTCTTAGTTTGGTAGAACTAGAAAAACATAGTATCAATGACTCCCAGTTACTGAGAAAGTTTCACTATAACCCAATAAGAGCAGTATCAGTAACTGCAAATTACGGAAAAGGAAACTGAGATTCTGCCACTTTTGAAACTTGCTATGACCCCAGCAAAGCAAAGATGCAAACTCACAGTGTTTCAATTCCAAAACTCATTTTCTTAATCATTATTTGGAACTTTTGGCACACAATATTGGTAATGATAATGGAACGATAAAAATGTCTTATGTGTGTGAAAAGAAAAATGTAAATTTTCCTAGACATCTTCTCACCCTCAGAGTTCTAGTTATTCTATTCTGGTCACTAGTTACTCAGTTTCTTCGTGGCACCTTGTGACTTTCTTGTGGCTGTGTGTGTGTGTGTGCACTGAAGGTTGAACCCAGGGCCTTTTCACTGAGCTCCATCCCCACCTCTTTTTTATTTTTTAATTTGAAACAGGATATTGCTGGCCTTAAATTTGTGGTACTCTTGGTGTGCCTCCCAAGTGGTGAGATATATAGGCATATGCCACCATGCCTGGCTTCTTACGTGCTTTGGAGATACAGAAGCAGTAAGAGATGAACATTCAAAAGATCAAATGAAGAACTTTGGATTAGGGTTTGGAGAAATGTCGGGCTCCTTTAAAAGAATAAGAGACAAGGAGATATTAAAGTTTTGAGTTGGAATTTATTTATAATGGGTCGTGCCCCCATGCACTATGCTAAGCACACTTTGTATTTCTGTTCATTTTAATATTTCCAACATGAACTATTTCTATGCTGAAATTATCCTTATTTTACCCATCTGAAGTAATTTGTTCGAAGGCACCCAGTGATAAGTGGCATAGCAGAGATTTATATCCAGTGTGCTGGCGCTAGTTCCACCCTCACCACTAGGGTATGGCCTTGGGTATGAGGCAGTCCTTTGCTTTGAGAAGTGCAGGTAGGGATCTCATGTTACTTTTAGGCTATTTTTTGCTTTTTGTATTTTTTTTTCTGTTTTTCTAAACTACATTTTTCATTTTCCAAATTTGAGAGGTCTCGAGTCTGTGAGGGCATCCCTTTAAAAGAGGATTGTGGAACTGTGACCCAGTCTGCTTCCTTTCTTTTACTTCCCACCATGAGTAGAGCAGCTTTGGTCTGTCACATATGCCTGTCATTTGTGCTGCCTTGCCATTGTCCCAAATCAAAGAGCCCAACCTGTTAGAGACTGGAATTGTAACCAATCATTTAAGGGTTCTTTTACTTGGTTCAGATAGAAATCATGAATTGGCAAAGGGCAGCACTGCTTCAGCCCTAATACCACCAATCAGCACTAGTCAACACTGAATACCATTGATTGACACTGTTGGTCACTGGTCTCTGTTACTGATCTTTGTTGGCCGCTGGTCTGGAGTTCTTCAGGGTTAACAGCCCTATTCATTGCTCTTTCTTTTGAAGTGACTGCTGTGTCCACACTACTCAGTATAAAAATCCTGAGTAGATTTATAGGACTTTCTGAGCCACACAGCCAAGAAATAAATCACAAGCAGATTTACAGGACCATGGGGGCAAAGCTTTATTTTAATGGGACCTGTGTGACAGAATATGAGGGTCAGTACACCAGAGGGAATCTTCTGAGACTAACCTGAGAAGTGTGCAGAGACTATTGCTTATAAAGCAGCTGCAAGCTTGTGAGTGAATGCAGGGCATCCAGGACAGCCATAGCTGTCATGACATAGGTGCAAGAAAATCTTGTGAAAACACAACATATTTGATCAGCAGTGTCTTGTCCCCATGAAAAATGTTGGAGCCAAAACCTGGGAACCTTCAGGAGGGCTAGCTGAGTTTGTGACAGCTTAGTGGGACTTGGAGGAACTGGAGACATTAACAATTGGCCTGGATCTCCTCCCTCCAATCTTAGCCACATTAGGGTGGTCCTCATTCTTCAAAGCAGCTTCTAGAGTGATGAGAGCTGGGGTGGGGGGCTAGTACTGATAATTAAGCTGTATCAGCATCAGATCACAAGGTGGAGGGAATCACAAAATAATCAGAGAGGACACTGAAGAAGGTCATCCCAGCCCATTGCAAGGGTTGGGGGAGTGGTGACAGCACATGGCCAAGCCACACCTCACTCTGGCCAGCATAGGGAAATGGGGAGTCAGGCATTTACCATCTGTCTCAGATTTCCTGGAACTATGAGCTAAAGTAAACTTTTTCCCTATATAAGTAGTCTCAAGTATTTATTTAAAGTAGTAACAAAGGTGATTAACACAGTGATGATGAAAAAGATATTTTCACTTTCTCAACCTCAGTTTCCTCATCTGAAATAAAGGGACATTAAGCCTGTCCTATGGAACTGTAGTGAGGGTCAAACAAGATGTGTGCACAGATTTGAAGGCAACATCAAGAATCAATAAGTTGCAACAACATTCTTACAATCAGTTTTTTGTTTTTCAAATCACAAGGGTAGTTGTTATCTCCAAAGCTACACCTCATAAGACTTTTTATTTTAGGTTTTCTAAGATATATATATATATATATATATATATAATGTATATGTTATTTTAGGTATATAGTTCAGTAGTGTTACGTGAATACATAATGTCGTACAACCATCACAATCACCTATCTCCAGGACACTTTATCTTACTAAACTGAAACCATAACTTTCTATTTCTCTTTACCCCAGTTCCTGATGACCACCATTTTACCCCCTGTCCCAAAGAGACTGTCTATTTTATATACTTTATATAAGTAGGAAAGTGCAATATTTACCATTTTTAACTGGCTTAGTTCACTTAGCATAAAATCCTCAAGGTTGATCTATGTAAATGCAAGAATTTCATTCTTTTTAAAAGGTATATTAGTGTATTAAATCTTTATCAATAGATACTTAAGTTGTATTATGGCTTGTATCTTGGTATCTTTCCAAAGACTCATATAGTCATAGGTAGGGTTTTTCTGGGGTGTGTGATGCTGGGATTAAGTGTGTGATGCTGGGATTAAAGGTTCCCCATTCTGGATGTAGGGGCACTGCCCAAAAGGCAGCCTGGATGAAATGTAAGAGCATGATTGGGTACTGATGCTACTGCTGTTGTTGCTTCACTGCTTTGCTACCTTCTGCCTACCATGAATCATTTCTCCTCTGCAGTGCCCCTCTGCTATGCCGCCTTAGTTTGGAGCCAGCTGACTATGGACTGAAATCTTTACAAACTATGAGCTGAAATAAAAATTTCCCCATTTAACTTTGGGTGCTGGGTATTTTGTCTTAGAAATGAGAAAAGTAACTAAGACAGATTTTGGTGCCAGAGAAGTGGCGTCATTTCTTTGACTGTACCTGACCATGGGGTTCAGGAGTCCTTGGAACTGGCTTGTGAGAACAGTTTGTAAAGGTTTGGAGATGCCAGCTGAAGAAGCACCCCTGAAATGCTTTAATCTACACTTGATGGGAGATTCTGGTCAGAACTCAGAAGACCAGAATGCAGATAAAAGTATTGCTGATAAAGACCAGACTTGGGTGGCTTCTTCTGGAAAGGACAACATTGTTTGACTTCAGAGCATTCATGTTATGCTTTGGCAGAATATTTGCCTGCATTTTGCTCATGTCTACAAATTTGGCCTGAGCCTGAGACTAAAGGTAATGGGTTAATCAATCTTACAAAAGAAATTTCAAGGTAGTCTAATGTCGAGGTGGCATGGCTACTGTGGGGAATTTTTAGCCAGAATTTTGTTGAGAATTTATAGCAAAGAACCAGGCAGAATGATTTAAGACTTAGTGAGTTTGACCAGAAAGGAAGCTCTGGTAAAGGTGTTGACTGCAAAGATGGAATAGAAGAGAACTTAGTTGTTGAGGAGGAACAGGACAATAGAAAAGATTGCCTGAGGACGTCGCCAGAAGTAGCAGGATTCCAGCCTTTACAGTCTCCTTACAATTTCCTCTACAGTGAAATACTTTGCTTTGAGAAGAAAGACCCAGAGCACCATGTTCCAGAATGGCAGTGGCCTAAGGAAGTTTTTCCTCAGCATTTGGTTTCTAGTACTTAGCAATGCTAGCAATTGACCCCTACAGCCAAGAGAGAAGGAAGTTTAGCTACTGCCCTAGCTGGAAGCAGACTGGTGCCACATGGTGCTGGTTTTATGTTCATGCAGAATTCAACAGTTGTGGGACCTGGAGGGCTTCCATCCAGATTTTTGAAAAGGGTCTGGGAGGCCAGGCAGTGTGCCTCTGATAGGGCAATGTGTGAAGACGTGCATGTGAAACTGAAAGTGAAGTGGAGATCCCAGAAGATGGAAGAAACAAAGAGCATGGGCCTTCTGAGGGAAGTCACAAGGAGTGAGCAAAGCCAGCCAAATAGAGAAGCCACACAAGCTACAATGTCTGGAAGTGCCACAGGGGCTGTGTCACACTAGGCTTTGGAGCTCACAACTTGCCACAGTTTGCACCAGATGCTGGATATGAAACTATGGGATTTTGGATTTTGCCCTGCTGGATTTTGGTCTAGCTGTGTTCCCATTCCTTTCTATCCCTTTCTTTGTACCTTTTGGACTAGAAATGTCTATCTTGTGCCATTGCATGTTGGAAGTGTTTCTGTTTTAATACTCAAATCGTTGATCCATTTACATTTTAGTTTAGTGCATGGTGAGAGGTATAGGTCTAGTGTTAATATTTGATATATGGAAAGCCAGTTTTTCCAACACCATTCATTAAAGAAGCTTTCTTCCAGTGAAGGTGTTTGGCCCTTTCGTCAAAGATAAGGTTGCTTCATGTGTTTGGAGTTATTTCTGCATCTTATGTTCCACTGATCCTTATGTCTGCTTTTGTGAGGATATTGGCAACTCTTATAGATGGACCAAATGCCTTTTTCATAAAGGGATGTGCATGCGTCTTTGGAGGCCCAAGGATGGAAAGTTATGGCTTATATTAATTGTCCCTTCAAAGCCTCATGTGGCCATAGATGGGGTTTTCAAAGGTGGCTGATTCTAGTGTGCATGATGCTGAGATCAAGTGTGTGATGTTGGAATTAAAGGTGCCCCACCCTCAGTGTGAGTGGCACCACCCAAAGGGTGAGTAGGCTGGATGAAATACAAAGGCAGGTTTTCTTGCTGCTGCTCCTGCTGCTGCTGCTGCTGCTGCTATTTCACTACTCTGCTGTCTTCTGCCTACCATAAATTATTTCTCTTCTGCAATGTCCTTTGGTCATGCCACCCTGTCTTGAAGCCAGTTGACTATGGACTGAAACCTCTACAAACTGGGATGAAAAAAACCTTTCTTCATTTAACATTGGGTGTCAAGTATTTTGTCTCAGCAATGACTAAAAAAGTTAAGACGTGTTACTTCTACATTTTAGCTATTATAGATAATGCTGCTGCTAAACATGAGTGTATAACCAACCCTTCAATATCCTGTTTGCAATTATTTGAGATCATATGGTAATTCTACTTTTTATTTTTTAGGACCTAACATACTTTCCCACAGAAGTTATGCTATTTTGCAATCTCACCAACAGAGCACAAGGATTCCAGTTTTCCACATCCTCACCAACACTTATCATGTGAGTTTTTTAATAGCTATTGACCAATAAAAGAGGTGACATCTCCTTATGGTTTTTATTTGATGATGTTGTACCTCTTTTCATATACTCATACACCATTCATTTATCTGCTAAATCTCTATGCAAGTCCTTTGCCCAATCTTTAGTCAGGTTGTTTACTTTTTGTTGTCAAATTATGGTGAAAAATGTCTTAAAGGACATTTCTAAAAATTTATGAAGAAACTGGATTTCCTTTTTACATAGGAAACATTCTTAATGAAGAGAAAAGCAGGAACTGTATAGTTGTTTTCTGATAAATATGACATGATATCTCACTTTCTCTAGGAGTGATTCAAGCAAAGGCTCAGGTAAGGGAGTGAAAGGAGGCCTCCACCCATTTGGGCCTCACCCCATTCCCAGCCCCTGAACCTTTGGGTTAGACCAGAGCCCTTTTACTTCCTGGGCTCTGGAACTTTAACATGTCTAGATGGGCTCCATTAAAGATGGCTCCACAATGAATGTAAATACCACATACTACAAACATGTATTAATAAAATTAATAATTTTAATCAATGATCATGCTAAAAAGTGAAATAAGTCACTTAGTCTATTTATACTTCTGCAACAAAGTATTCAGGACTAGGTAATTTATAAACAAGAGAAATTATGGCTTATAGTCAGGAGGTTGGGGAGTCTAAGAGAAGGTGCTAGTAGGTTTGGGTTCTGGCAGAGGTTGCCAAGATGGAAACTTGAAATCTTATGGCAGAAGCCACCAGGGCCAAATGGACCTAAGTTTGTTCCCTCCATTCATTTTATAAAGCAATGATCCACTCATGAGGACACCATGATTTAATCTTTTCTCCACAGGCCTTTCCCTTAATATCACCACACTGGAGATTGAATTTCACCGTGAATTTTGGAGGAAACATTTAAACCATAGTAACTAGTCAAAGAAGGACAAAAACTGTATGGCTCCACTTATTTGAGATATCAGAGAGTAGAATACTATTTGTGGGCCCTGGGAAGAAAGGAAAATGGGGAGTTTCTATTCACTGAGCATAAAGTATCAGTAATACAAAATGAATACATTTGAGAAATCTGCACACCATTGTCTCTAGAGTTAACAATATTATATCATGTGCTTAAAATCTTGTTCAAAGGGAAGTTAATATGTTTAATATTCTTTCCACAATAATAATCACATAGTTGCAAATGGAGCTCTGGTATTTGGACTGGTATTTGGCATCTGGTTTCTGGATGACATCAGTGAAAGAGCATACCTCACAAATAATGAGACACTGTTTCCTGGGCTTCCTCCCAGGTCACATCTACTCTATAACTTGAAACATCGATCCTTCTACCACAACTTATCTCTTCAGAGGCTCAGTGCTGACACTTCCCCTTCTTGGAGAATCTTCAGTTATTTCTACAGTGAGGACTGAGCTAGATCTGGGTGCAACACCAATTCTACCTTCTTTGCCCCCCAGTTCAACTGTGACAAGAAGCCAGGAGAAGCAAATGATGGCGTTCCCTAGAATCCAAAAGCTTCAGGTCCTGGAATACTTTTGCTGCTCACCCTATGTTCCCAAACCCAAAGCCCAACAGGAACCATTTCCTGTCTCCATCCTCTGGAAATGATTAGAAATTCTTGCTTTGCACTAAAGAAGTAGGTAACATTGAGTTTCCTGGTTCTAGCTTTTTAAAATTAATACTATTTAATTCTGGTTTCTCCCATAGTCTTCAACTCTTAATTTAATATGCATCTCCTCAAGCATAGGACTGAATGAACTTCCTATGAAACAGAAAAACAAGGTCAAAATGTGAAGGGATGCAGAGTTAGAGGACCAATGGGCAACTTCGGTCTGCTGCTTTTGTCACTTTGAGGATGAAGGTGTGGGATTAGGGACAGTCACATGCGTAGTGAAAATAAAACTTGCAATAATTACTTCTAATATTCAGTGAACTGAGAACATTGCAAGCATTTTGTTTTCACATCTGCTCCAGTAACTGAAAACAATTTAAAGAAGCAAAACATCAGGGCCAAAATATTTTCAAAGAGATATATTTTTTTCACCTCTAGCTTGAAAGCAAACTATAACTTTCTAAGCAAGCAAACAAAAAGGGCCTTTATGCATATCTGATTAGCTCATTTCCTTTGATTTTGGCGAGTGATGTCATTTGGGCCCAGCTGTTGGTATGCTGCAAATGATTTCCCTTCCTCATGTTTCACAAGTCATTTCTGCTCCTAATGGAATTACTTTGACTAAAACTCTTCATTTTTCATGGTTCACCTCTCCTATCAGCTGATACCCAGGATTCCTCTGGAAAGAAGACAAGCATTTAAATGCTTAGATAACAACAATTTCATGTAGATTTGTGCCTATTTTCAATGCCTTAGTTTCTTCTAAGTTCATCCTATACCATACTAGTGAAATTCTGAAGTCGATGAGGGGTTCTGAATTAAAGGGCTATCTGTCCTTAGAAGCAGGCACGATCCAACCCTTTCAGACCCTGTGTGCTTACAACAGAGCTGACACATTCACTCAGCAGGGAAGGCAGCAAGTCTGGGGTAAGAAGTGAGTAATTCCCAAGAGCTATGACTTTTAAATTCTGCAGACTCAGGATGTAGACTGGAGGACCATATCTGCCTACCTGAGTATATGAGTATCTGTATGTCTTACAGATAAAAAGAAGTTAATCAAAGTAATCACAGATAGTAGGAAAGCATATGGGAAATTTCTCTACCTTCACTCAATTTTGCTAAGAATTTAAAATTCTTCTAGAACATGTAAAATCAATCTAAAAAAAAAAAGAAGCAAGTTGATGTAGCATTCAAAATGCTTAGAATTGTACATAGTATAGCAACATATGTCTACCGCTTCTAAATTAATCTTAAAATAGCATGAAGGCTCATCTGCTAAGTCACAATTGTTCCTTCAAGGCACTAATAACATTTTGGGGCCATTTAATCTCAGGATGGAGACCCCGAGAATTGTAGCAACTCCAAAGTTAAATAACAATCTCATCCTCCATCCAACCCCCACCATTTTAACCAGTTTTGAAAATAAGAAACATTTCCAGACATTGTCAAATATCTCCTCAGGGGCAGAATACCCTTGGTCACTGTCTTGATAAAAGGAAAACAGTAATAAGTTCAATGGATAGGAACACTTCATGGTCAAGGTGAACTCTTTTTTTTGAGAGTTTTGCTTGCCTCTCTAGTGCTCATGCTTTTCTTCATCTGCTTACACTGTTCTCACAGGATGCCTTCTTTACAGCACAATATCTCTATGATGCACTGCCTTCCCTCCTCGCCCTTCTTTCTGGTCCCTCCAACTTTCAACACCACCTTCTTCAATAACATACCTTTCCAAGTCCTTTAAGTCTCTGGAGTTATCTTCTCTTTCCATATAGCATCTGATGCTACCATCACCCTAAGATGATTGTCTTAGACATTAGGAGTTTTAATGCTGGGAGGAACTATGCAAATTATGCAACTTGGTGCCCTTCTGGAACAAATGAGAAAATTGGAGCCCAGCAATGCTAAAGAGCAGGTCCAAGATCACAGTGATGGTGATCATGGAGCTGGAACTATAACCTCAGCCATTTCCCTGAAGCAGATCCCATGAGGAGCTGATTCACATGTCCAGCTCACACCTTCATGTACAAACGGAAGCTCCATGTTTAGATACATTGGCAGGTGCAGACTTTTACATTCCAGAGATATCTAAGAGACCCTGTCCATTCATGGCGCATCCAAGGACTTTCTTTCCTTGCTCCCTCTGCTATATTTATCTCCCATTTAATATGCGGAGAAGTGATTTTAAGCAGTAATTCTGCAAGGAGTTCTACTGAAAGCATTCATCAGCATTGCCCAGTGCTTTCTAATGCAGATTACTGGAAACCCCCCCCACCCCCGCCGACCTGGAGATTCTGAGTCTGAGCTTAGGGTAAATCTCGTATTTTATGTTTGCAGGGGACATTGAAATTGCTTTCTGGAGCCCTTCCTTGGAGAGCCAGGTAGTGATGAACAATCAGGCTTCAGAATTGGATCTGAGACTCTGCCACCATCTTGAATAGTGACTCTGAACTTGCTTTCTCCCCTGTAAAATCAAAATAATAATAATTAGAAACTCATAAAAACATAATATTATTGCTTTTAAAATGTATCATCAATTTCTGGTGCTTATCAACTTTCAACATGTCTCCTGATCAAAGAAGTAAAGAAGTCTATCGCCTTACATATTTTTCAGGCTGGTAGCTTTAAGAGGAAGTAATGAGTCTATCAGTATGCATAATTTGGCATGGAACTCCAAATGAACCATTTGATTTCTTAGCTATTTCAATAAATTGAGCAAAATGACCCTTTTCTGCTTCTCCTACCCCCAACTCTCCCAGATATTTTGGGTAGTTTTCAATGAGTACTTTAAAAAATTTACTTGACAGTCTAATACTGTTTGTAAAAGTTCATTCCTAAGTCATAGCCTCTTTTGGTGACAGCTCTCTGGAGGATGTCCTTCTCCTGCCTTTGTTTCTTACCAAACCAAACGTTTTTAGCTTGTAGACATGAACTGTCCTCTTCCCTCAAGTCCAAATGAGTATTTCCCTTTTCTGGTTCATCTCTACTACCTAATTGTTGCTTAACTATAGGCAGCTTGCTTTGAAACTTACCTGCCTAATGAGCACTGTCTGTTTCTTTCTAATTAAAGTAAACATACTTTCAGGAAATGAATTATATGTTCTGTTTCTTTTGAATTCTCCCTGTGCCTAGCATCATTCTGTGAACCGCTAAATAGGCAAATGTTGATTAAATGGACATTATCTCGTTTTCATAGGATTAATATCAAAGTTTTAAGCATAATGTGGGGAAGTTTATTTTGTTCCTTTGAAGTTTAGTTCTCTTCATCTTTCAGGTTGTTGGTGCTTATGTGGGACAGATTGGTCATTGTGAAACTCCTCGCTGTGAAGCCTAGAGAAGGGTGACACTTAGGATGAATCGGTGTGTGACACCTTCCTCTAATATTATATTAACAAAACTAACTTTGTTTTATTTTGGTTGCACAAGATTACAGTATAGGGAAAATGAAACATTACGGCTTTAAATTTTATATATATATATATATATATATATATATATATATATTCATTTTAGTTTCTCCAGTGGGAAATGGACCAACATTTGGAAGAAATAAGGAGGCAGAAGAAGGGTAGGAAATGGTCAAAAAGAGAGAAAAGAAGGCGTATTACTTGCATGTACAAACTTCCCACAATAATTGTAATCATTATGTACTATAAATATGTGCTAAAAAATACTGAAACAACAAAACTCTTAGACTAATGTGAAGTAGATCACAAAGGAGGGCATTAAGAAAGGAGGTGTGGGTTTCTCATCCTGCATTTCTCGCCTGTGTCTCACTAATGTGTGGCCATAAACACTGGGGAAGCTGGAATTCACATAGTTTAACTCCCTTCCAATCATACCTTATTCCAAAAGAACAGTGATCCTACCAATGGAGAGAATTTAGGGTGAGGGCCATGACCACAGGAGTCTATGGGTGTGTCCTAAGTCTAAAATCATGCAGTATTCTGGATGGGATTCCTTACTATATTTTGAGCTTTTTGCAAATATTTTTGCTTCAGGAGAACTATTCTACCTCTTTGAATTGTTTTCTGCTTACTCTTTATGGTCACATCCTCAAAGAAAACTTGATATATCAGTTCCATTTTAGTACTGATTATGAAGAATGACACAAGAATGGAGTGTAGTTCCAAAGGAGGAGGCTGAATGAAGATGATGGGATTTGCAAAAGCCAAATATCTCCTGCTGTCCTTCAGTCTTTGGTTTGGACCAGTGGCTCTCAACCGTGGGTCATGGCACACATTTTTTTATATAGTGTCACAAGTAATGTGTTACAGCACTAGTGAGTGATTCACTCTATAAATTGACATGGAATGACCTCCAGGGACAAAAATCACTCTTGTGTATTCTAATGTGTTTTCTATGGTATGGTTCAACTACCATGTCTTACTTATGTCTGTAGGAGTGAAATCTGCATGTTTCAAGTTGAAAGTGAATTTAAAAGACTGGGAAACATATATGTGAGTGTCTCTCATCCCCATGATCCTTATAAATATACTATAGTGAACAATACATAAGTACAAAAGATCTCTATTCTGTCGCTTACCAGCTATGTGGACTTGGGTAAAGCTATTTAATTTTGCAAAATCTTAGATTTGTCATCTTAAAATTCAGAAAATAATATCTGGGCCAGAGTGTTGGGAGGATTAAATGGGATGAAGCATGTCATGTGCCTGTATATAAGTTATCAAAAGTTCTCAACCATCAGTGTTGTTGTTACTTGTTAACCCATACCAGGGGCTTAGCAATGGACTTACCTACCACATAGTGACTGCCTAATAATTCTGTTGTCTTTACTGCTGGTTTTCAAAAACTCTGATGAATACAACATAATTCTGACAATCTCAGGCCTCGTACTGATAGTTTTACTTGCTGTTTTCTCTGTGCGTGATACCTGAAACACCAAGGAACTTACTAGAAGTGTTTCGTTGGTGGATAAAGAAACCTTTCCCTTAAACTGTCTTTATTCTTTCTGTGCATTTCACCTAGGAGTGCTTTATTCAAGATATCTCATGTCTCATAGAATTTCACTAGAGCATTATACTTTTTTAATAGAAGACAATATTTTAGAATTGACATATCTTTGCCAGGATTTGTTTTGAAGCACCCTGAAGTTGGCACAATGTATTTATTTCGAGTATATATTATTTTTCCCCCTTTTAATCGTACTACCTAAGGCTCAACTGCTTATAATGCTGAATGTTCTTAAAAATCATAAAACCTAAAATTCATTGAATGTTCAGATTGTGCCAAGCACAAGAGTAAGTGCTTTCCATGTGTGATCTGATTTAATATTTATAGGGTAACCACATGCATTTGATAGCAACTGCTAACACAGAGCAAAACTAATGTTGAAGAACCTTTTAGTGTATCGCCCTAAGCAAGTAGCAGAGCTGGGTCTCAAAATCATACCTGATGATTCCAGAACCCTGGAGCTTAATTGTTGTAGAGTCACTCTTTAAATTTTTGTCAGGAATTATTGTGTGGTCCTGTTGGACTTCCCAGCACTGAGCTTATACTGCAAGGTATTTGAAGACAGAATCCACATCTCACTCGTCGTTCTGTCTTCCTTCTCCATTTCTAGATGCCTAGTACATTATGAATTCTTTTTTTAAAAAATTACTCATTAAATACTTGTTGAGAGATTTTAATGTTCCAAAATCACTGGCTGCATTGCATAATTATTGCAAGTTAACTTCAAGGCAAATTTCTACCATTCTTTCTGGGGAAGTAGATGGAGATCGTGAAAATAGTTCCAAAGTTCCTAGATCTTGGAGAATTATCTGTATCCAAGCCTCTCCAGTGAAGAGCGGGAAAATTTGGAGTTGTCTATTCTCTGGATGCTTCAGACCTCATGTCCAAGGTAACAGCTGATTTACTCTCAAATCATACCGTGTGGCTATGGCCAGTAATGGTCAGTATCTGTTGTGCAAATGAATTTAATTGTGGACCCAGATGTTTCTTTCAGGATTAATTTGTCTGTGATTTAAGGAGGTGGTCCCACACAGATCAGTTAAAAAGGAGAAAATTACAGTGATGTGTTGAAAGCAATCATAGCCAGAGAAAAGAATAGTTAAACTATTACTGCCAGAGAGGCAGGATACTGCATGAGATTTGGAAGAAAAGCATGCTATACGTGCTTCCTTTTCTAAGCATCTAGATTAGCCAGCTCCCACCTCTCAGGATGTCAGAAGTGAGCCAATGTGAACCACCCAGGAAGTACTGTGTTCCGTCTTCAGTGGAAGAAACTTGAGATCTCCCTCAAATTTTGCTCAAGAAAAACTAACGACATCAAATAGTTGAACTGCAGATGCTTGATCCTAATTTTGTTATTGTATTAGTGATGATGACAACAATACCACTGTATTGAGACTCTTTCTTGCAACTGACATAACTCTCATTGCTGTGAGCACTAAACCATACCAAGCAACAAGTTTCTGACAGGGCTTATGTGAACAATAGACTAGTTAGATATAAATTTGCCTACTGCTTAATCCTACACTCAAGTGACCAGTATTCTGATCCTCTCTCTTTATTTCCCAGTGGCCTGTCCCTGGGCACTGCTTTCTTTGTTAGGCTCCACATGCTCAAAGGATTGCTGCTGCAGTCCCAGATCCCTGCATTCTCTCTGAACTACTTCTTAGGAAAAACAACAATCCCTTTTTAGGACTGCTAGCCGAAGTCTCATTGCTCTGATGGCGTCATTAGAGCCCATCTCTGAGACAATCACCGTGGCCACAGGTGGACATGGGGCACAGTGGTGACTGAGGCTTAGCACACATGCTTTGCTCTAGCAGCCAGTGAGTTAGGATTTACCAAAACAGAAATCCACAATAAACATTAACACCTGCCACTGTAAACATGTATCAAGATCTATGTATCAGAAGTTACCTAGTTTTACCCATGTGGCCTCTCATTCATTCCTTAAAAATGCTTGTTGTGATGAACAGAAGCAAACACTGTAGAGTATATGCTCACTGTTTAGAAAAAGAATGTGCTATAAGATAACTATTTACGAATAGGACAACTGAGTCTTCCCAATTGTATTTCATCTCCCTCCCATACTACAAATATCAAGCGAGAAACAGAAACCTAAACTCATATCTTGGTTTTCATAGCCAGTGTGTTTAGCTACCATATTGACCAAAAATGTTTTGCTTTGGAGAATAATCTCGCACATATTTATATATCTTTCTCTGCGACAAGGAACTCGCATCATGAAGAATGTACACGATAAATAAAAGAAGTACAGAATGTAAAGTGTTTGAGGGATATTATTTTCCCACTCCACTCATATTAATGAAGCAATATTAAACTCTTTTAGGTTTGTAGTGATGAGCAACCATAAATTAATTTATATAAATGCTGTTTCACTCAGCATTATTTATCTTCAATGCTTTATTAAGAACAACCAATTTATTCTCAGATATTGTGTCCTGTGAGAATTATCTTTCCAGCATTGTTTATCAGGGTCAGCATTGTCCATCCTGGCTGTCCTCTGAGAGTTCAACAGGCTATGTTATGCCTCACATAGGGCAGCAGAAGCTCAGGCAGGATAAGTGACTTTCCAAAATAGCTCAGCAAGTCAGACTAGAAACAGGAGCTTTAACTCCTGTAATAGTATTTTCCAAACTTCAGCCACCTTTCTTGCCTTTTTTTTAATCATGTACTTTCCAACTTTGCTTAAATACTCTCCTTTTAAGTAACATTACTTGTCAGGAGTGTTTCTAAGTGTAAATTTTTCTATGGTACATGCAAATAAATAGGAAACTATTCAAAATTTTAAAAGCCACCCATGAATCTTTCAAAAATATTTCAAGTGCCACAAATGGTAGTGTCTGAAACATTGTAATACCTGTTCCATGTCTCTAGCAAGTTGACCATAGTTTTAGGGCCAAGACATAGGTTTACCAAAAGGTTACTTCTATGGAAAGTTTCTCTCTTTTTTTGAAAAAGGAGACATGCATGTATCCACTAAATGGGGATGTGATTCTTTTCAGTTCCCTCTGTCCAGCCTTGGCCTCCCTAGTCCCAGTGGTGCCCCCATGCTGTGCTTACTTCCTGTCTTTGCTTACGAGTAAGTCACACCTGCCATCTGAAGGTTAACCCAACTTTCCAAGCCTCACGGATACTCAATGCCTTTTCTTGCTTCACAACTTGTGTGAGTTTTTGTGTTGTAATTTTGTAGTGCCCATCAAATCTTATTGTTCAGATTGAGAAATATCTATTTGAGAGAGTGACATTAAGAATTTTAATGAAGGTACTCTCACCTTCACTTTATTTTGTGATAGTTACGTTTGGTTTCCCGTAAGTTTTCCTGCTGCTTGTTGAAGTTCTGTTACCCTCATAAACCACTTAAGGATGAAACTCACATCCCCAAGTGCACTTCTATCCATAGTTACTTAGAAGGAAGGATTAGGTAAACTGTCTAATGCCTTTGTGTTTTGACACCGAGAATAGGAGAAAGAGAAAAGGCCCATTGTGTGTGAACACATTCCTTCCCAAAAAATCAAGCTCTTAGAGGCGGCTCATTTGTTTCATCATTTAACAACAAAATTAAGGAAGTTTGTGTTTGTCCTTCGAGCTATTTTTGCCTACTGCGATGCTCAGGGAGATGGGGGATATTGAACGTCTTCTGAAGGAATAGATGCTGCATGTTTGTGTTTTTTAAATTCTTTTTTATGAGAGAATCTATCAAATGGGAAAATAGCACAATTGTTCCTCCAATTCCACACTGGGGAATTAAGCAGGTTACTTATTGCCATTGTTAACTCCAGACAGAGGTTAGATCATTTCTCCTACTGTACTAATTCTCAAATCTGTTGCACACTAGAAGGACCTGAGTTGTGTTTATCACATACTAATGCACAATTGCCAGGTGGATGCCCTAAATCAGGACCTCTGAGGATAAAAGTCATGTATTCTTTGGAAAATTCACTAGCAACTCTAGCAACACAGAGTTGATTTTTTTTCTCCCTGGGCCTATAGCTTCACAAGCCTCCATAATGTCTTGGTTAGATACAATCTGACAGACCTGTGGTTGAATCACTGCTCTGCTTGCTAGCTGTGACCTACAGCTAATCATTTGGCCTCTCCACATCTTGCATCTTCATCTATTAAGTAGAAATAATAATGGCTCTTACCTTATGGAGTAGTTTTGAAATTTTATGCAATGATGCATGGATACTGTACCTCCACAGCAACGATTAGCTAACTATTGTTTTTTGCCTTCAAGGTTTTCTGCTTCTCAGTTTTTATTACACACCAATGAATTTTTCTAAAGTATTTTTCTTATGCCCACTAAAAGAGAAAAAGGCAATCTCCGACATCTGAGAATTGACCTAACACATATAAAGAAGCCTTGGTGCTGTTAAGAGCTGACCTGAAACTCAAAGCAAGGACATAGTGTCTCCTGTCGGACATAATCTCACCAAACATCATCAGATAAAGTTACTCTGTGATCATGATAAAGTGAGACCACAACGAAACAAAACAAGTCCCCAAACAATAATAACAACAACAGTAACAAAAGATCACTTCATTTTTTGTCTAAGCACAAATATAAGTCATTGTGCAAACTGCAGAAATACTAACCAATCTGCTCCCTTAGCCTAACATGAGTGAAAACTGCCTCCACCTAGTACAGCTTTAGCTTCAAGTCTAAATAAGATTTGTTACAATAGTCAATTAAAGAATGGCGTGCACTGTCAGACGCCAGTCTATAATCCAGAGTAAATTGTTTCAACCCAAAATTCAACTTATCAAAGTCCACATCTTTTAAGAAGTTATTTCTAACAGCTTCCTGCTGAGAGACCTCGTGGGGCCCCCAGTGGCCGTTCACTCATCCTCCCTCACTGCCACAGTAACAAGTCCATCTTTTCCAGCAACAGTCTCATTCCTAGTGACCATTGACTGGGAAACCTGGGCCCCAATCTCTTATTCAAAGTCCTATAATCCTGCTTTCTGATTTAAGATCTAAGAGTTTTTAGAACTATTCATTCGCCTTCTTATTGTGCTACCAAATTTGCTAAGGCCCTTTTACTCTGTTCTTATGTTACCACATTAAATCCCATTTCTCTTCATTCTCTAGTCTGACTTTCTCAGATACTTCTTTCTCTCACTCACAATGCTCTTTTTTCCTTGCTTTTGGTCATGTTATTTCCGAACTCTCTTTGCCAACTGTTTCCTTCCCATATCCAGCCTGAAGTAATAATTCAACACTTGGTATGTGTTACCTGTTCTCACTAGAAATATCCATGAATTGATTCATAAAGGCGAAGAAGGACCTTTCAAATAGATGCTATTATTATTTCCATTTTATAGGTGAGGAAAAAGAAGCACAAGAAAGTTAATATGCTCAAGTTCACACAGTCAATCAGTGATTAAATCAGGGATAAGAAAGATACTGATTTATTCTCATAAATATGTTTTAAGGGTTAATGAGATAATGCAGGTAAAGAGTTTAACTTTGTGGTTTTACCAAAAGAAGTTTTTGTGTACAACCTAGTTTTTAAACCCTGTTTTGCTGTTGAAAACCTTTCTTCTGCAGTGGCCTCTCCACTTGAGCCCTGAGGCAGTATTATGGTGTATACTCAAGTGCGTTTTACACTAACTCACATATTCAAAGAAATGTTTGCCCCCAAATTCAAGCAGCCATTTGGAGTTTATATGAATCAACTTTGTCTTCTCAGTAAGAAGTCACATTAGTTATCTGCTTATTTGTCAAAAATAATGATAAGAGTTGCTCCAATCTATCATACATTATTAATGACTTGCAGATTCAAAGGCTAACAGTCAACTATCTAATAGTCAAGCATTTAAACAGTGTGCCTTACACATAGATGATATTCAGGGTGCCCAGGGCTTTATAAGGTACTATAAACACTCACTTTGAGAAACCCTACAAATGTTCGTGTAGCAACTCTTACATAGATTAATGATCAACCATTTTTAAAACGTGATTCATAAAACCCTCTGGCAGGCTTGGATTTGTGTAAGACAGTGAGGTATGTTTTTCCCTCTTTGTTGCAGCAAATATGTTTTGCAGGCAAAATTCAAATGCTTTTGTACTGCATAGTTCCTAGAGGCATTTAGTTGTTCTTCAATATGTGTTCAGGGATTTCTTTTTACTACTTGTCTTGGAGGCACACAACTCTATCATTAGAAGTTTCTACCATTCGAATGGGCCTTGTGTAGTATGACCATTACCCTAAAGAAAAATAACTTCTAATGGATCTTGAAATAAAACCATCTCAGATGGAGATGATACCATTTCATAATCAGGAAAAGAAAAAAGTCCTTGGATATCATTGAATGCACTGGACACTGAATGCAGTCTAAAGACTTTGGACAACCTGGAGACTTCAAAGATTCTGAGAAGATTGATATGTCCTAATGTATTTGAATTTACATCGAACTTCTCATTTTGGTGTGACAGGGACAAAGCAGTAGTTGTTGGCAACCATGTCTACCTTTTATTTATGGAAGAGCATTTTGTCTTTGTATCCTCAAATTCTCTTCACCCTGTGCTCTAAATAGAACAACAAACTTACCAGATGAACCTTTCTAATGTTTCAACAATGCAGTGCAGAGGAAAGAAAAATAGCACTACTAGGAATGGAAGTCTAGTTTGGAAAGGAAGTCTAGTTCATTCAAGGTAGAGTGGGAAAAATATGTGACTAGAAGGATTAGTGGGTGAACAGAGAGACTGTTCCCCTCCCACACAGCCAATGACTTGATTGGGAGTTGACAGCAGGTAAGAGCCTTGGGGAGATGCGGGTCATTGTGTGCAGGGCATGGAATGACATAAGTAAGGAAAAAATATTCTATGATTTAGACACAAATATACTTCTCTTCCTGTTATGTCCTTTGTGAATCTTTAAGGATTTGAGTTGATTTTATTGCTGGCTTCTGTGTCTTGACAGTGGTGCTTCACTAGCACCTGACTACTGATAAACCTCTGATTTGGAGATCTCATATACTTTATTGTACTCATCCTCTAAGGGTCATATGCAAAATGGGTCAGAGTCAGAATATTGTAATTAGTTTACAATACCATATTTCAGGAGACCTATAACTCAACTTGAATTCAAGGAAAATTAAAAATCTCAAAATCATCATCTCATTATAGGATCATTTATAAGAGTCACAATGTTTAGCTTGAAGGATAAAAGACTTTAAATTATACTCAGAGTTGTCTTAAAGATCTGATGGAGAACATTGATAATATGTATGTGGTTCCATAAGGGAAACCAAGATCACCAGGAGAATGATTTTTATTTTCTGACCATAAAAACCCAAAAAGTAGACCTAAATCAGGCTGTATTAGCTACAGATGGAACAAAGAAAATTAAGTATTTCAGATGAGCTAATCCAATCAAAATATTTGGGTAGATGCAAAAATGTGTTAAGTAGATGAGTATAATCTGGTAATACACAAGCTTGGGTCATAGCTGTAATATCTGTTTTCAATCCCAAATATCCTTATAAAGTAGGTCTAAGGAATACCTATTTTCAAAAAGTGGGTGCAAGTTTTTCTTCATCATGGTAGATTAGGTCTAGCAGCACTCTTGGAAGATGCTCACTAGGACCAGTAGGGACCATGCAGAGGAACCAAAGCAAAACAAACCAGACAGAGAAAGGCAACTTGAAGGAGAAGTTCACCAGATGAGTTTCAGTATCAGGGGTTTTTAGAGATAAAAGGAGGGTTGCCTCCCAACCAGACGTGGCTTGCAGCTCCGGTCTGGTGAACACACCACCTTAGGAAAGTACTTAGCCCTCTGAAGAGGAAGAAACTAAATACAGCAGTGGAAGCCAGATTGCTGCTTTCACCATCTAGCTGAGCAGTCACCACCAAATGTCCACCTGTGCTCACTCTCTTCCCACTGGAGATGGAGTCCCATGGGTGACATATTCATAGGAGAGAGCCTCCTGATTAGATCACTATAAGAGGCACAAGTCAAAGAGTAATTCAGAGGGCAGTGATTTGTTAAGATTTATGGGACCCAGGGACCAAAGAAAGTAAGGGCATGCTCCTAGATAGGGACCTGGAACTAGACACTCAGTGGCCTGTGGGTTCGTGAACTGCAGGAATGAACAGCAGCTGTGACTAGTATGATGTGTGGATGGAGAGAAGACATTGGAGAAGCACCAGAGCAGACACATTCTCATTGTTCCCCAAAAGCCACCGAGCTCTGGGCCCATGTAGTGTTGCACCCACCACCTTCCTTCCATTGGCTCCAGAGTTCAATTCACATGCAAGATCCATCCCACCTCCCACCAAAGGCTGCTGAGTGCAGTACCCATCTGAGATCCTGTCCATTGGCTCACAGATACCACTGAGTTCCAAGTCAAAGGACCCTCCTTTCCATGCCCTCAGCACCACTGAACTCACATGCTGGATAGATACTTTGTGAAAGCCACAGACAGAGTTTGGTGCAGGTGTAAAACTGGAAAGGAGTACCTGATCAGCAATGATGGCTCAGTGTTCTCATTCAGAACAGCACAGAAGGGACAGAAAAAAGCAGCTGCAGGGATTTTTGTGGAGGGAAAGGGACAGAGCTCATGAAAGTCCCTCCAGAAATCAGTGGAAGACTGAATGCTTGATCAGTCCTGCCATACTTTCCCACCCTCTGTTACACCCTCTGAAGGTGTCTGATCATAAAGATGAAAACATCTGACTAGCCAGACCCACAGCAGCACTGCTGAAATTTAACAGAGTTCTGCCTGCAGAGCAAACCAGAGGCAGCTTCACAGTCTACCTGAATCCCCAAGCCTCTTTACTCACTGGTAGGCAGAGAACGAATGATTGGAGGGGAACCAGTTCAAGCACCTCCTAGTCACAGCCACAGAGAACGATAGCTCAGATCCTCACAACTGACACAAGAGAAAGTTTCTCCACTTTTGAATTAAGGGGGAAGAGCACACTGGTCAAATTTGGACTGAAATAAATGGGACTAAGAGGACTCTTTACTTTTGTATCTTTGTGGTTTTTCTTCTTTTTTTTCCCCTCTCTTCTCTTTTTCTGCTTTTATTTGGTCTGTATAAGCAAGGTGTTCAAGTATATGGAATGTAGAAGAAGGTTTAATTAGAGCTTAGTTTAGGTAGTATGTTTCATGGTTATGTCAGGTTAACCCTCACCAAAATTTGTGTATAGAGGATTCAGTAACAAGCTTTCTGTCAACATATTTATTGGACATCACCTTACAGCTTCCTCCAATCTCCAATTATATATCTTGCCTCCTTTTTTCTTTTCTCTATACCGTCAAATAACCTCTCAAACTCCTCCTGTCCCTCCCTCCATTCCAGATATGAAAATAGCATCGCCAAAGTCATGGCTTTTCTTTCTTCCATTTGCTCTCAGTCTTGTTTCTTCTTTCTTTCTGAGCAAATTTCTTCCTTTTCTTCTTTTCTCTTGTCCTCATCTTCCACATCCAGCATGCTTGTCAACAATATTACTACATTGTCTTCCTGAGTTATTGAAAACTATGTGAAATTGTTAAAACAAGTTTTAAATTATGTGATTGATATATGGTTGGCTCTGTGAATGCTAATCCAGGATCCACAACCAATAGTTGGGCTCTCCTTACAACAGTGACCATCCTACAATAAGTGGGACAAAAAGTACATGATCACCAAAACTAAATGAAAGCCAAGGTCACATCACAGGGAGATATACCACAATCAATGAAATATTCAGAGTAATAACAGAGTATTTCTACCTTAATGGACCTTCGACACTCAGAACAAAAACAATAAACATAAGAAAACGAGCCTCCAAAAACTCTTAAATCACCAAAAACTGATATCACAGACCCTGAAGTGGAGAAAGTTTCAGGCAAAGAAATTCAAACCTCTTCAAAATGTTTGAAGAAATTAAGCATTTCTACGGAGAGACAGGGAAGCTATCATCACCAAAGAACTCAGAAGAAACAATGCATCTAATGGAGAGACTAAAAAAGGGAAAAAATAAAGAAAGCAGCATTAGAAAAATAATGCAATTACCAGATTCAGTAAATATGTTACAATAATAACATTCAATATTAACGGCCTTAAATCCCCAATCAAAAGCACAGACTGGCAAATTGAGACAAAACATAAAAACTAGTCATATGTTGCCTGGAAGAGACATATTTCATCCTCAAAGAAACATGTAGAATGAAAGCAAAACGATGGAAAATGATACTTTGTACAACTGGAGCCCTAAAACAAGTAAAAGTAGCTACAGCAGTACCTCCGTTTATGAACTTAGTTCTTTCTATGATTCTAGTCACAAACCAAGTTGGATGAGAACCAAATCAATTTCAATGATTAGACTCAAAGTTGGCCTTATGGATCAATTTGATTCAGTTCTTGTCCAGTGCAACTTGTGACTAGGAGAGAACTGAGTTTGTGAACAGAAGTACCACTGTATCTTATTTTCAAACAAAGTATACTTCAAGCAAAACTGATCAGAAGAGACAATGATGGTCAGTGCATCCGGGTAAAGGGGGAAACAACAGGAAAAGGTAACGATTATAAATATATGTGTACCAAATAGCAACGCATCCAATTTCAGAAAATAAAAACTTCTGGACATAAAAGGACAGATATACATAAAATCATCATGGGGGAGTTTGACACCTTATTTTTACAAATAGAATGTCAATCAGATAAAAAACAACAAAGAAATGTAAGAGTTGAACCACAACATCAAACAGACATAACAGATATCGATAGTGTTTCATTCAACAACAGAATACACAATTTTTCTCTACAGAACTAAAAATCTCTTCAAATTTGACCATATTAGCTGGGCGTGGTGGCGCACGCCTTTAATCCCAGCACTCGGGAGGCTGAGGTAGGCGCAGCGTTGTGAGTTCAAGGCCGGCTTGGGCTATAACGCGAGCGCAAGGCCGGCCTGAGCTGCATAGTGCGACCCTGCCTCAAAAAACCAGGGCCGGGAGTTTGGCTCAGCAGCTTAAGTGCCTGTCTGGCAGGTGTGAGGCTGTGAGTTCAATCCCCGGTGCCGCAAAAAAAAAAAAAAAAAAAAAAAAAAAAAAAAAAAAAAAAAAAAAAAAAAAAAAAAAAAAAAAAAAAAAAAAAAAAAAAAAAAAAAAAAAAAAAAAAAAAAAAAAAAAAAAAAAAAAAAAAAAAAAAAAAAAAAAAAAAAAAAAAAAAAAAAAAAAAAAAAAAAAAAAAA
>RJWM01008349.1:0-25816 GCA_004363535.1 Dasyprocta punctata | reverse complement strand
AAACAATAAAAAATTAAAATAATTTATTGCAAATTACTGGATCAGTGTAGAATGAACCTAGAAATCAACAATAAAAGAAATAATAGAAATTATGCAAATACATTGAGATTAAATAATATATACTTGAATAATCAAGAGTCATTGAAGAAGTACAATAAGGAGGTGAAGAGTTCCTATATTCAAATAACAATGAAAGTACAACATACCAAAAGCCACAGGATGCAATAAAAGCAATCTTAAGAGGGAAACTTATACCTATGAATAACTACATTAAAATATTAAATCAGTACAAAATAAATAATCTAATGATGATTTTAAGATCCTAGAAAAACAGTAATTCTAATCTAAAATTTGAAGAAAGAAACCATTTAAAGAACACAGAGTGAACCAGTGAAATGGAAGTTGAAAGAAAAATACAAAGGATCAATAAATCAGAGATCTGGTTTTATGAAAGGATAAGCCAGATTGATAAGCCCTTAGCCAAACTTACCAAAAACATGAAAAGAAAGTTTTATATCAATGCAATTAGAAATGAAAAAGGCAAAATCAAAATGAACACTGTTCAAATCCAGACAATTGCAAGAAACTATTTTGAAAAGTTAGATTACAGTAAATTGAAGAATTTAAAAGAAATGGATAAATTCCTATACACATATGAATTACCAAAACTGAACAGAGAAGACATAAAAACCCTGGATAGATCAACAATAGGCAATGAAATAGAGAGTAATAAAAATATAAGTGAGTAATAAAAGCCCAGGACAAGGCAGATTTGCCATTTAATTTTACCAAAACTTTAGAGAAGAATTAATGGCAAAACTCCTCAAACCTTTTCATGAAATTGAAAAAGAAGAACACTTATTAAACTCATTTCTTGAAGCATAGATACTCTGATACCAAACCTCGATAAGGGTAAGGTTTTTAAAAAATACTATAGAAAGAAAAAAGGCTACAGCCCATTTTCCTTTATGAACATAAATGCAAAAATCCTCAATAAGATACTGACCAACAAAATGCAAAAAATCATTGAAAAGACTGTACATCATGATCAAGCTGGCTTTACCCCAGAATGGAAGGATGGTTCAAAATATGTAAATCAGTAAATATAATATATCACACCAACAGAAACAAGGATATAAAAGTCACATCATTTCAGTAGATGCAGAAAAAGCCTTTGGCAAATCTAGCATCCATTTATGATTTTAAAAAAAGAAAGCCTGAAGAAAATCAGTATAAATGGACCTTACTCAAAATAATGAAAGTCATTTTTGACAAACCCACTGCAAAGAGCATACCAAATGGATAAAAACTGAAAGCATTTCCTCTAACATGAGCAACAAGACAAAGAGTGTCCACTCTTACCACTCCTGTTCAATATAGTACTTGATAGCTGAGCCAGAGCAATCAGGTAAGAGAAAGAAACAAAAAAGATACATGTAGAATATAGAAATCAAACTATCCTTATTTGAAGATGTGTTCATGGAGTGGGACTCAGCCACAGAAAGGGAAGTTTGTGTTACTTGTAGGAAAATGAATGGATCTTGAGATAGTAATGCTGAGTGAAATAAATCAGTTTGACTATCACATGCTTTCTCTTACATGACAAACCCAAAATATTAATAATTAATATACCAAAACAAAAGATGATAAAAATAGGCAGACTTTGTGGAGCTGGGGAGGGGATTTAAGGAAGGGGAAAGAGGAAATGGTAGGGAGGTGAAGGAAAATAAATATCACTAAAATGCAATATGCATATGTACCAATTCCCCATGAAAAATGTAATTATTGTATATTGCAAATATATACCAATAAAAGAAGATCCAAATAAAAATGAATAAAAATGTGTGATGCAAGATAAATAAAATGTGATATATCAATGCAGTAGAATATTATTCAGCCATAAAAATCACAAAGTACATGCCATAAGACAAACCATGGAATCATGTTCAATGAAAAGTTGATCACAATGAACACATATTATGTGATTATATTTGCCCTAAATACCCAATACAGGCAATCCATAGAGGTCAAAGGTACATTAGTAGTTACATAGATCTAAGGGATATGTGGGAAATGTGGAATGATTGATAATGTGGAATTTCAAAATGATTGGAAATGCTGAGATGGCATTCCTTTTTGGAGTAATGGGAATTCTTTAATTCATTTTGTGTGATGGGAGCACAAATCTGAGACTACATTAGATACCACCAAAGTGCATCTTTTAAATGGATGTATTGTGTAGTATATGAATTGCATCTCAAAAAAACTATAGTATTTATCAAAGGCAAGACAAATGACTCTGTATTTGGTGAAATTTGGGAGCCAAATTCTTAATTCCATCTTCAATAAGAAATGTAACCTGCTCCTAAGATCCTGAGTTAATTGAAACTAGGAAACTTGCTTTGTAAAAGCTTCTCATGTGAGTTTAATATACCACTTATGTTAAGATCCTTAGGAACAAATTAAATTTAAGGACAATCTTCCTTTAAAATGATATAATTTATTAAATTTCTAATTCAGTCTTAGAATTAGAAATGGCATCGAATTCTACCTTTCATATGCTGTGTGACTTGAAACAATTTATTTAATGTCTGCTAGCATGTCCTTGTCTGCAAATGGAAATAATGATTGTGCCTACCTAACAGGACTTTTATGGAAATTAAATGATATATACAAATTATTTAGTCTAATGCCTGGAATGTACTACGAACTCAAAGTTAAAGATGATGATGATGATGATAATGATGATGATGATGATGATGGTGTTCTTTCTCCAGAAGAAGAATTACAAACTGCAATGCTGCAAAATTGCACACCTCTCATGATGAGACACGGCCAAAATGTAGATCAAGTTCATATGCACTGGGTTTTATAGTTAAATATTACAAAATAAGACAGTAAATGGAAGTATTCTTACTTGAATACAATAGGATTAAAAGGCAAAGAGCTAAAGCTTCTCATTTTAATGGTCCTTTTATAAAATGACATTTAGTTGGAGCTAGGCATAAACACTGCTATCCTTCCCACCAGTGATTGTAGTCCAAAAGGATGGATTCTCCTCCTGATGCTTTGGGAAGATAGGAGATGTATCTGAGGGTCCCTTTAGGTGTGTGTCCCAACTGGCATATATATATATATATATATATATATATATATATATATATATATATATATATATCTCAACATGGAAAACCACCAAACATGAGGAAGCAAGACCACAATTTTAACTTTCTGAGAGATCCAGCTTCTATCACACATATATATACATGTGCAAAAATATTGTGGCACCAAGTTTCTAAGACTATTTTGTAAGTATGTAGAATGAGAAAGATTGGTGATGTACACTCTGCTAAAGGATCAGTTGGTTGTTTCTACTCCTTTTGTAGAACCCTCCACCACCTTCCCTACACCAACTTAAAAAAAAATCCTGGCCTAATTAAAATCAGAGCACAGCATCTGATTAGTGTGCTTTTGGCAAACCTGGCATTGGACTTGCTTTTCTGACCAGTTTGCTGATTAGTGTTTATTGCTAATCATCTGTGGCTGGAAATAAGACCCAAGGAGTAGAAAGCCCAGGGCAACAGCGTGCAGTGTCATTGCTAGAATTATTCACAGTGTTTTCAGCAGGAATCAGTCACCCAGAGTCCACAAACACAACAGATGCCTCAGCACGCCAAGTCCCAGGCCTTGGCACCGGCAAAGCAATTGGCAACCTTCCCTTTGGGTCTACCGTGTATCTGAAGCCCAGCGTTTACCCAGAAGTCGAGGTGGCATGGGCTGGGGGATATACTCGCCGCATCTGACAGCGAAGCTCTGATTCATATGACTGCCTGGTACTCCATAGAACATCAAGAGTTTTGGTGAGCGAGGGCCGAGGCACACTTGGGCACACAGAGAAGCGGCCTACAGAATATCTGACAGTGTACTGAAAGCCATAACACATCTTTGAGTAATTTAACCTCCCTCAATTCTGCTTTTCTGATAAAGACACTTACTCACTAGTATGTATCCCAATAAATATTTATTAAATGCCTATTATGTGCCATGTGTTTAGTGTGATTAAAGAGAAGGAAGCATATGAACAATATTAAGATTTACTATCAAAACTAATGACAGAAATTAACAGACATCTGAGTTTTCTATAGTGACTTTGTGCTCTGTGCACTAAAGAGAAACTCACTGGCAAATGTTTCCCCGAATAGGTAATATCACTATTTACCAAAGTTCTTGCCTAGTTATTGTCAACATTCCTAACATTATAGTTCCTTTATCTGGAAATGCATCTTTAAACAATTAATTTTTTCTCCATTTCCAAAAGTTAAGAGATTATTATCTTTAAATTCATTTGGAAAATATGAAAGAAAGTTAAAATCACCTGTCATCTTACCCTCCCCAAGAAACAGTGCTTAGTTAGCATTTGGGTGAAGAAAAGGGATTTTAGGTTTTGAAAATATGCCTTTATTTTCTTAAACTACTGTATTTGCTTAGCATATCTCATATTCCATTGCTTGAGGTAGACAGAAATGTAGTATTCCCATCAGTGGAATTCCTTCAGAAAAGATGGCTTCTAAATTTTTAAGTTAATTTAGTATTTTTATCAAACCAGCAAGGTAAGAAAAGATTAGAAAAAGATAGAGGATGGGATGACGGTTTTTCATTTGACCTTTCATAATCACATTGGTTTAAAGGTTAAAAATACCTTTTCATCTACAAAACTCCATGAGAGTTGTAGCTGAGTGATGAGAATGATGTTTCCATATTATGTTAACACATTTTTATCAACTTCCTTCTGTAAGTCAATAATTAGGCAAGGGGATTAGGAAATAGAGGTACAGAGATTTTAGTCCAGGGAAAAATTGACCCAGAAGCCAGTATTTATACTCAAATTAGGTACTATGATAGAACATGCTATAAAGGGGATACAGGTGCCCTCTATAGGAAGGTTTAACTCATTCTGGACAATGACAGAAGTCATCTATGGTCATGTACCCTTCATATTCATACATTTGCAAGAAGGTGGCAAGCCCATTCTGGTTCATAGTGGAAATCATTCCAACAATCATGTGCATATTAGGATTTGTGTTTCAGCTGTTCTACCCTGCACCATTTTTATCTCATTGACATTTTAGTGTTCTGGATATAAGCACATGGTAAATCTGGAAAACAGCATGTTACATTTGTGTGGTCAATCATCTTTCCCATTAACCTTCCTCAGAAGAGAATGTCAATTTCTGTAGACCATTTCCTGGAGACCCACCCTTCAGCATGTGATATATACTATCAATTTGGACCCAACTAAAGGGATACCAGGAATTCCAGGCTTTATGCATAAATGGATACAAAAAGCATCCAATAGGTTCTTTGAGTGGTTGTGGTGAAAGATTCATCATGATTTATGCACTGTACATTGGGAAATGTCTGTTGTGAAGTCAACAACTGAAATCAAATGAATAATTCAGCATGCAGATCAATTGCATCATCTCACTTGCCATGTTATTGCTATTTTTATGTAATTGCAAAGTGAAAAATAAATTGATGTCACAAATAAGCAACTTGTCATATGATATGATATAGATCCTTGCATCTTAGGGATATTCTAATTTCAGTTACTACATGGATGCTTTTTACACAATTAAAAATGTGCCCTTAATAAATTATGGCGAGAAATATCTCTCCATGTTGTTTCCATGTCAATGTTGAAAGAAAAGCCATGTAAAAGGATGAAGCATCAGATTTCTCCCTCAGAGGCCAATTATTTGCTGGTCTTGTACTAGAAGGCCTTACTCAGAAAGTTCTAAAGGCCTACTAGATGGTGCGATGATACAATGAATTCAATGCAGCCAAAACAAAATACTTAACTTAATTCTTTTCATACACATTTTTAAAGTAAGTATAAATGAATGGTCTTAGCCTGGAATCTTTTTCACCTGGAATCTTGCCTTCGATGAAAGAAAAACATAAAACAAAACCTAAGTAATCTTATATTTTAAACAGCAATTGTCATATCATTATCATAATCCTATAACTAATATTTGATTATGGTACAAAAAGAACGATCAATTTAATTAATTTTGAATTTATCAGACTTTTTATTTTTCAGGTCTGTTTCATCAAATTCTCTCTTTTTTTAGAAACATTGTTTCTTCAAAGTGGTCATGTTTTGTAGGTGGCAAAAATAAAACCTCTAGAGTCTGAACTTACTGTAAAAACTAGAAACTCATTTTTACTTAGTGGTCATTGATTAAGGATAAATTCCAATTTTATATTTTGCTTTAAAATATATGTTTTCAATAAAATTTATGGATCTTCTAACATTAACATTAATAGAATAGTTTTATATCATTAAACATATGGTATCTGAAACATTTTAAATTTCAATTAGATCTGGATCAATATTTGCTTGTTTTAAAATACAAATTTCCTTGCAGTAAAGTAAGCTATCTGAATCATATGTCTGTTCTAATGATTCAGGAGGTAGGTGTTCGTAAAAATAAAAGAACTGCAGATTATAACAGGATTTGGAAAAAGTCTTTTTTTCTTTCTTTTCAGATAGTCAAACTTCTCTTTTGTTCATTTTCAGAACTAAAAACACAGTGGGTTTTTAAAGCCAAACATAATTTAAAATAAACTCTTGCATTTTTTTCCCTTCAGATCAGATCTGGGAATGGACAGAACCCAAGTGGGAAAGAATTGGACCTTTTGAACTCTTCCAGGGGGGAGCATAGGGTGTTTGAAAACTTCTGATGTTTCTCATCCGAGCGGGGTTTGTGTCACCAAAACACTGGTGCTCTTCACTCTGTCCTTCTATAGGGTCAAGCATATTTGTGCAGCCAAATGTCATTTCACAGGAAAAATCAAATGCAATTTGGTGAGAATTTCTAGAGAAGAATGAATTCAATCTGGTATGGAAGTGACAACGCACACTGATTAAAACAAATGCTATCCAGCGCCCCGTGCATGCCATTGTAATGTCTAAAGATGATTGCTTTTTTAGAGAAATACAAAGGTTGTACCTCAGAGGTGACAAAAATTATTCTCTTTCCCTTTTCTCTTGGTGAAGCTTTCTTTCAGAAGGGAAATGAATCTCTATTATGTCTCAGTGATCAGAGAGAGACAGCCTTCTGCCAGAGCTAAATGGCTGAGCGTGTCAGTAATATTGACTGCAAATTGGATTCGTGGAACTGATATATTCAACACTGAATATTCAAAGGAATATCATGACTCTGTAACATGCATGTCTATCTAATCCTGTATTATATGAGCTTAGTATTGGTTTCATCAGCACTGGTATGGTTGGTATATGGATTGTGTGTCCCTGAAAGATTTGTGTTGGAAACTTGGTTTCCCGTGTTGCAGTTTGAGAAGTGGTGGGATCTTTAATAGGTGTAGCCTAGTGAGGGGTCATTGGTGATGCTTGGAAGGGATTACCATAGTTTCATGAGACCTGTCAGCTCCCGAGAGAATGGGTTGTTGCAGAAAAGCAAGACTGACCTCTCCACCCTCACTGGCTTTCTGACTCATTGTGTGATCTCTTCCTCTCACATGTACTCCATGACCCTGTCCATCAGATAATGTACCCAAAGTGGACCTCACCAGATGATAAGCCAACACAGCATGCGATTTTTGAACTTTCCCTTCTAAAACTGTGAGCTAAATAAAACTCTTTCATTTCAGTTTCAGCTGTTTGTTACAGTAACAGAAAACAGACTATTCCAAGAACAAACCCAATGAGTTTGATAGCCCAGAACGGTGATGGTGAACCTTTTAGAACTTTTACTGATACAAACAGCCCACTGCAGCATGCGTCCCATAAGTTTGCCACCACTGGCCTAGAGTTAGGTGGTTGGACAGGTGGATTCACATGACAGGGAGTCCAGCGATTTAGGTGAATATTGTAGATGCTCAGCATGGTGCCTCTCACTTAGACTTTTGAGTGAAAGTGCAAGACCTCTACAAGGATAGATGCAGTCCTAACAGAACTTTTTGGGTCCACTCCATTTACTTACTTGGATATCAGACTCACTCAGTGCAAGGTTTTTTTGTTTTTCTGTTTTTTTAAAGAAAATTGTTTTAAATGATCAGTTTTAACAACAAAATGGTTTATAAATCCATTGCATAACAGCACTAATCTTTTGTAGGTGCTTAATAAAACTTGCTGAATGTATGATTGTAGGCTTCATATATAGGTGAAGCTCCTTCTCATCCATTAAGCTATAACTCTGTGGCAACAGGGATCCCACTCACTGTATTTGTCACCATGAACTAAATGCAGGCACCAGTTCAGTAGCCGATACTGAAATGTCATCCAATTAATGTTAAAAATATGTTTTTAAAAATTATTTTAAAAATTTAAAAATATATTTTTAGAAATTATTTTACATTTTTAAAAATGTAAACTACCGTTCTACAAAATATGTGCTGTTATTCTTCCCATCTTATGTATGTGGAAGTTGAGTTCTGAAGACAAAAGTGAAGAGCTATATTCTAGAGGACTGAGGTGTAATGTAGAAGCCAAACCATCTTCTGGGTTTGGGTACTTAGACTAAGTTACACCATGAAATATTTGCACATTTGGTCTCTCTATGATCCGTCATTTTTAATTCATGTTTTTTAGTGACGCTGAATAATTTTACACATTTGTGAATATTTCAGCCTCTCTCCGTGAGCCAGCACCATTCACGGAATGTGAAGGGAGAAAACCAGGCCGCACCAGGACATGATCCCCACCTGGAAACCATATCATTTTCATTGTTTTATTGGGTTGGGTTTTATTCTCTTTTGTTTTGTTTGATTATGCTAAATCTGATGGCAGGAGAAGTTATTTCAAGGATAGCAACATATATTATGGTAGCAATTTGGAATTTACTATTGACTTGTTTTGAAGTCCTTTATTGCATTCGCTGTTTTGTTTTTATTGTTTCTGTTCTATTCTGTTCTGATCGATTTTTACTATGTCTGAAGGTATCTGCAGCTATTTGAAGACAACAAAAGGCATCATGGTAACTACTGTTGATTTTGTAATGTTTTGAAGTCCTGTATTACTTACATTGGTTTATTTTGATTGGCTTTATTCTGTTTTATTTTCCTTGGTTTTATCCTCTTTAAAATTAAAAAAATCATATTGTGAATATGTCAGTGTGATGTTTTAGTTCATGTATACAATATATAATCATCAGGTTAGGGTAATTAGCATATCCACTGCCTCAAATATTTATCATTTCCTAGTCCTGGGAACATTCGATGTGCTCTTTTCTAGCGATTTTGAAATATACAATAAATTATTATAACTAGAATCATGTTTCTGTGCTACAGAATACTAGAATTGATTTCTCTTGACTATATTGTGTATTCAGTAATCAACCTCTCCCTACCCTCCTGTGCTTCCATGTCTCTAGAATCATTATTCCCCTCTCTATATTTATGAGAACAACCTGAGGAAGAAACTCATAGCTTCCACATGTGAGTGGAACATATAGTATTTGTCTTTCTGTACTTGGCTTATTTCACTTAACACAACATACTAAAGGTTTATCTGTGTTGGTGAATATGACTATGTTTCAACCTTTTATGACTCAATAGGATGACCAGTGTGAATAGTGCTGCAACAAATATGGGAATAAAATTATCTCTTCAGCATTGTGATTTCCTTTCCTATGGCTATATATCCAGTGGTAGAATTTCTAGATCATATGTTCTATTTTTGGTTTCTTGAGGGACCTCTATACTGCTTTCCATAACGACTGCACTGATTTATACTCCAAAAAGCAGAGTATAATATCTAAGAGTTCTCTTTTCTCCAAAACCTCTCTGGTATCATGTTTTGTCTTATTTATAATAGTCATTCCACATCAGATGAGATGATAGTCCACCTTAGTATTAATTTTCAGTTACCAGTTGATTAGTAATGCTAAGTATTTTTCAGGTACTTATTGGCTATTCATGTCTTCTTTTGAGAAATTTCTATTTAGATCACTTGCCAAATTTTTAAAGCACATTAGCTGTGAGTTGTTTGTTTTGCTTTTATTTGAGTTTCTTATGTACTCTGGATATTAATGTCTTGTGAGATGAACAGTTTGCAGAAGATTTTTGGTTTGATTTAATACTATTGTGTATTTTTGTTTTTCACCCCTGTGTTTCTGAGGTCTTACTCAAAAATATCTTTGCCCATACCAAATTTCAAAATCTTTTTTTCTTCTAGCATTTTCGCAGTTTTTGTGTTGACTTTTATATATGGTGAGAAGTAAGGATCAAGTTTTATTCTGATACATATGGAAATCTAGTTTACCCAGCACCATTATTGAAGAGATTGCCCTTTCCCCAACATATGTTCTTGGTACCTTTGTCAAAAATCATTTTGGCAGGATTATGTGTATTTACTTTGGGGATCTTCATTTTGTTCCATTTGTCTATTTGCCTGTTTTGATGACTATAACTTTGTTGTACATTTTTAAGTGAGTTATTGTGATGCTTCTAATTTTGTTGTTTCTGCTTTGCTATTTAGGGTCCTATGTGGTTCCTTATAAAGCCTAAAGACTCATTATTATATCACTTTTTTACTTCAGCTCTGCCTCCACCCCCAACCCCCCTTTAAATCATTTAATGTTCTAGAAAAGGGCTTCTAAGCCTTGGTATTAAGGGTATTTGGGGCAGGCAATTCTTTTGTGAGGGTTATTTTGTGTAGCGTACATTGTTTAACAGTGTCTGTGCTTTTAGCCAGCACATGGTAGTTAGTGCTCCCTCAGTTGTGAAATCCTGAAACCCCAAAGACCCCAATGGGGATAGGATCACTTGTGGTTGAGAAACACTGCTCTAGAAATCTCCTGGTGTCTGCTCTTGATCAGGACCATACTCTCTCTCAAATCACATTGTCACCAGCAAGTTGAATGTTGTTGGATTCCTTCATTTTTAAAATTCTAACTTAGTGGTCTATTTAGAATCCTGCTCTTCAATAATCATGCACTAAACACTTTTGGGGCACCAGTTTTTGTCTTGAGGAAGCACCATCAGGGAGGGAGTTGGCCATGTATACAAACGTTTATGACATAGCCCAGTGACCACTGAAAGCTGGTGACAGGAAAACTCCCCAGTCCTGTGCTTTCAAAATAATATTGCAGAAATTTAGGACATAGACTTTGACATGGGATGTTGGGACTTCATTATATTTTGAGTTGGATTATTTGTGGTCAACCCTTCAACTTATATAAAATATTATAAATGAGTGCAAGTAAAACTGTAAGTAGATAAGGTTTGCTGAATTATCCTTTAGTGAAGGGTAAAAGTAAATGAAATTAGAAAGTCCTCAAGAAACCTAGAATATATGAGGAACATTGGAGGAGGGAGTGATTAATTTTTCTAGTTATTGGCAGGTAACCTGATTCATACTGAGGCAGTGATAATTGATAAGAGGTTAAAGTAAGGTCCCTTCCTAATGGAATTTACAGCCTAATGCAGGGCTATAATGTGCTATGTGTTAGTGTGAATCGTGTGGAAATGATGCTTGTAGAAATGAAACCTGAACATTTTCTGTAAACTAACAAAGGAAAAACTATCAAGGGCAGGGATTGTTCCCTTTAATAAACAAAAAGAAAACCAAACACATATTCAAAACACAATCCAGTTCTGGATCCCTGATGATCTTAGGGATGTTACCCATGATGAGACAGCAAGCCCTGGAGCAAAAGGAGCTTGAAACAGTCAAATATGATTTAGAGGTAGATAGAAAATGATACAAGTTAATGATAGGTGGAAAACATCTTGGCAGTGTCCTTCTTAACTTTTATTTAAAAGTAAGTCAAGAAAATGACTTTGGCAAAATGTTCCTCCCTCTACCTCTCTCTTTGTGTCACCAGCTACTCATTGTCACATAAACCAAGTCATCCCTTATATGGGCAGCCATTTAGGGGGGTACTGAAACATTGGGAAACTCATTGCTTTTTTAAAGCTTGGTGGCTACTAATTCCTAAAAATATCTTATTGTAAAAGTATCCTCCTGTGGAGGAAGAATTAAGATAAATTATGCACAGGTACAAGCTCCTTATGATGAATGAAACCAATATATATGACAAATATGTTACTAACAAAAAATAAAGTTGAAAAAGGTTAAAATTGTACCCTCCTGACAACGACTGTGTTTTATAAACATTTTATTTCCAAACATATGTATCTCCCAGCACAATGACCATTAGGGTGAATATTTAATTTTTTTTAACGGTGAGATTGTGATGGGTTTTGAAGACGGAGAGAAAAAGAGAGAGGGTACAAATTTTGCTTTTGAGAGGCAGCTTGCATTGATAGTTGCATTGATTTTTTATAGCAGGAGGTACATCAAATTTACAGAAGACAGAAGGGTCCTTAGATCTGTACACAAATCTGTTTATCTTCAGACTACTTAGAGTCATATTATCTAGTTCAGGGACTAGGTGAGAAGGCACTAATCCAAGCCAGAAATTAATTTTCATCGTGTTTTCTAAAACTCAACTTTGCACAGGCAAGTGAAAAGCACAAAGATACTTCCTCCATGTGTATAATAGGGTCATTTCAAGGACACATTTGTTGGACTTGGCTGCCTTGGCATCTGTTCAGGACAGCTAACAAAAGTCAGTTGTCTCTTACCTTCTGATCACCACCCCCACCCCGCCCCCCAACAAATCACTAGCAAATTCCACCGCTGAGTGTCCTCATATTAGCATAATGGTGTGTTTTAATTTGAAGACAAAGCATGTGTTTCCTATAAGAAAGTTGTTTTAGGTCTTTAAATGTCTCTGTCAAACACTTTCTTTTTGTTTAGAGAAATAATTACAGATCAGTACTGTTGAAACCAAAACATCAGAGAAATTGCCTGTCTCAATGTTTCTAATTTGGTGGATGTCTGCCCTGCGGATGACAAAAGTTTAGTTTGGCCTTGCCAAGAAAAACACATCCAGTTTGACCATTGCAAATGCTGACTTGGTTATAAGGGATGACAGTCATAGAACTTGAGTTGTTTTCCTCACATTCCAGAGAAAGAGCTTTCCTTCTATAAGAGCACATGTTCCTACGACTCCAGTAATGTCAGACCCTCGACAGAATGGTGATGCTTGGCTCGGGGTACCATTTTCCCCTTTATCAGAGGCACCTATGTTGGTGCACAGATACACGGCACACCACATATTTGTAGTGATAATCTTATCTGTTGTCTTCTTACTAAAAATACTTCACCTTAGACCTTTGCCTGTCCCAGACCTGGATGTATTTTGGCCATGACCATGATGGCTATTAAAGTAAACCAGCCATATATAACAAACAAATAAAATTTGGAAAGACATACATGAAAATGTAATCATCTAGGCATAAGACTACAGGTAATTTTTATTTACTTTTCTGAATTTGCTAAATTTTAAATCTGAAGCATGTATTTTTTTTTTAGGGAAAATTATAGTTTTTAAAAATAAGGGTCATTCAGTCTATAAAAGCAAGCAAAACAAATACAAAGTGATTAATTCAAGTTTCAGGGGATACCTAAGTGCTAAACACAAATCTGGTGGACATAAAACAAAAGAGAGAGCAAATACTAAGAAGTCCTCAGAGGTGGTGGGACTTCTGCTAGTGTGAATTCTAATACCAAAGAAGATACATAGCGCTCAGGCAGTGTTTGCCTTCTGCTGAGATCTGCTCCCTTAGAACTCTCCATACGCTATCTCACACTAGCCCCAAATGGAAGTGACTATGTTTCTCATCTTCTTAAAGACTAGAGGTTTTTGCACAGAGAAAATAACTTGTAGCCATCCCACATCAGCTTACCTTTCCTAGTCAGTATTTTGTACTAGTGTGCATGATACTGTGTTTCCCATATCACACATTATCGTTTTAGGAGAGACAGAAAGAGGCAAGATTTAGAAAGGTTACTTTTCCTTGTTGTAAATCAGCATGTATGTTTGGAGTATAGCGGTGGTGGTGGCAGTGGTGGCGGTGGTGGTGTGGAGGCTGACGAAAACGGAGCCACTCAAGCAAATACCATTTCCTTCACCTAATAGCCTTTTCGCCTGATATTAAGTTACAGGTCAGGATAAATGGAGAAGTTCTTTCTCTGTGTAATTCAGCATAGGAAAGCATTATGCAGAGACTCTGTGGCCTCTTTCAGAATAAAACATAATGTGAGTCTTTGGGTTTAACTTTTAGACACTCACAGCCAAACTTTCTGCAAATATGTATATTCTTTAAAATTGCCCCAAGTATCTAATTGGAGATACTTTACTCCCAAATGACATGAAGTTGATCCTCCAAGGTTCTGTAGAAATATTCTGGGACTGTTTATCAAATGTCTTACTAGTATTACAACCTAAGGAATTCAAGGGAGTATAATGAGCTCATTCAGGTGACAAATCTAAATCCAGCAAAAATAAGTTCTCTAACTTTCTGATGAACTGGTCAGAGGATGAAAGGTATATAAATTGCATTAGGTTTTACACATTTCTCAGCTGTACAAGAAAATTAAAATTCTGAGCCTTCAACTACATGGATAGGATAATATCATTTGGCATGTATTAGACCAGTTCAGATATTAGAGATCAATTTGTGTTTAAGAATTAGCTTTCAGCTTCATCGGACTTTTAAAGAACATCTCATACATGTATCTATCAAAAGGTAGGCCAGCACGACCCTTTCTACATCTTTTGTTTACTAAATTGCAGTGTCAGGGTAATAAATGCTGTGGCTGGAGTATGTGTGTATTTCATTTCTCTTAGGGAATTCTGTCCTTTAAGGGCTTTCCTCTTCAGCACTGCAGATAAAACACTACATCACACTCTTTAGTAAAAGAAACACTTTCTCCTTCAAGATGCCTGTTCAGCTGTTCCACAGCTGAAGAGCTGGGAAGACTTAAATTACATTCTTTTTCCTGTTATTAAAAGGGAATGGCGGGGGGTGGGGTGAGAGAAACTTGCATCTGGTTCAATTTTTTTTTTTTTTTGCCAAATTCTTCATTTAATTGTTTTGTAATTTGAAGAAAACCACAAATGACAAGATGAAATTGCTAGGAATATAAATACAGAATTTAATTGTTCATGTCAGGATTGCAATTCCCCAACCATGGTAATCAGAGTCACAGTGTTCTGGCCAACAAGTGAGAAGATGTTAGAGGCTGCTGTTAAGTTTCCTGAGCCTCCATGATCCGCACCCCCTGTGCACACACACAAACTCCACCACCATGTTCACAGAATTCACTTCAATCAGAAAGAGAGAAAGAGAGAAATTGTCTCCCTTTATCCCCATGGATTTGATCTCAGCAGCTAGGATTCAAGGCAAATTTCCTCAACAAAATCCAAGCCAAAGATCCAAACTGTACCAGTACCTGAGGGCTAAACATTTAACTGATGAGATTCTACAAGTTCAGAGCATCCTTCATAGCAATGAAATTCAAAAAGTATGTCTCTTGTTTGTTGCTTAGTCTTAACCTAGTTGAGTTATTTTAAATTAGAAAAAGTGATACTTTGAGCCATGAAGCTGAGTTTGTGTTATATGTACGGTCATGCTCAATTAGTAATTGGGGAATAAATTTATTTAATGAGCCAATACACAGTAGAATGAGCCCTACACTTTTGTAAAGTAGTCCAGTAGACAAGTTACTTAGTTTTCTACTTTGTATTCTTTTCAAGTCCACCAAGTTTCTAAATTCTAGATTTCTGGGTATTCTGTGGGTTTTATTCATTGGCATGTCCCTCCAGTAGGGTCTAAACCCTTATCTTGAACCTCTTCCTCTTTGCTTTCCTTTCATCAAAACTTACTCTTTGCTATAGTTTGAGATTATTAAAAACTAACAAAGTAGTCAAGACTAAGAAAAAGTTGAATTAGAATGGTCTAATTTTACCATTCAACCCAGATAGTTTTCTTTTATCAGGCTTAACATAGTAGATTTGTAGTTAGGAATCTTTGGAGCCTGTTAGAGAGTTGAAGGAAGCTATATGTGGTCGCACTTTTCTGTCTACAAGCCAATGATTTCTTTTCTTTTAGCTTAATCTTGAAAGTGGGAATTAGTTCATAACCTAATTTCAAAGTATTATTTTATAAGATAGTGTGTGGGACTGATTAGGTTTGCTACACATTTACATCGTATTTCACCAATCTTTCAAAAATCTTGGTTTTATGACAGAAAAAAAATAATATTTTTGTTCAGTTAGAAAATCTCAAGGTTAACAGTCCCCTGCTATATTTATCAGGAATTTTATCTTTTATAACATTAAATACTGAGAGAGAAAAAATGGCCACAGCAGCAAACAAGCCCAGTCTGGGAACCAGTGCCATGTGCAGGCTGCAGCTTGACTGGGAACAGCCAGACCCCAACTCTTCCAGTGTGCAGGCTGGCAAACAAGAAGTACCACCCCGCCACACACACACACCCACATCCCGGTAAGTAACTGGCTTATCCAGAGAAACACAGGCTGTGATGATAGCTATCGAGGCAAAATGCAATTGGATGCCTGTGATGCTTTGGTGTTTCGCTAACATTGCAGGTCTAGGAGCAGTGGTCTGATCATAGGTTCAGAGGATATTAGTAAGCAGTGTGACATCTAGCAGGGAATCTCCTGAGGGTTACAGCCATTGTTGATTTCCTACGGTCTTCTTTTGAGGTCCTATATTGTTTCCATTGTTTTGTTGGGTTGGGTTTTATTCTCTTTTGTTTTGTTTGATTATGTTAAATCCGATGGCAGGAGAAGCTATTTCAAGGATCGCAAGATATATTATGGTAGCAATTTTGGATTTACTATTGGCTTGTTTTGAAGTCCTTTATCTTATTCATTGTTTTGTTTTTATTGTTTCTATTCTATTCTGTTCTGTCTGATTTTTACTATGTCCAAAGTTACCTGCAGCTATTTTGAAGACATCAAAAGGCATTATGGTAACTACTGTTGATTTCATAATGTTTTGAAGTCCTGTATCTCTTACACTGGTTTGTTTCAATTGGTTTTATTCTGTTATATACTCTCTAAAATAAAAAAATATATATATTAAGTACTGAAGTAGAAAATAATACTACTTGGGATGACTTGTGTAGTTCTGTCTATAACATTCAAACAAATAAAAATAATGAAAATAATTCTGGGGTCTCATCACAATAGATTCCAAAGATTTATCATTTTCCTTTAGATTTTGTAGGATCCTACTTGTTTATTAGTACAATTAGCTCAATGATTTCAAGTTTCGGTAAGTTTATCTGCTTCTCCCTTCAGTTTAATACATTGTTACGCTGGGAATCATCGCAATAAAAAAATGTTACTGACTCCTCCTTTTAGCCAATCCAGATCAGCCCCACTAATCACTTTTTTCTTGAAAGTTCTTTGATAGGGATAATCAACTGGTTTATCTTTGGTGATTTGTTATTTCTACAATAGCCATCTTGAGGTATTTTTCCTATCATAGAACTACCTATTACCATATTATTCTGTGAACTTCCTGTTCTCTTTCCCCTCCAGAGACATGGTATCCAGCTGCTATTTTTGACACTGGTGACGGTACTGTCACCACTCATACCAGATTGGACTAAGACTGACTTGATACAAACACAGGCAGAGTGTCTTCCCTACAAATCTGTAACTAGGGCGAGTGAGAATAGAGCCAGACTATTTGGCTGCAGGAGGCTACATCATGGATGTAACTTACAGAGTGAAACCAAGTGGCAGAAAAATGCGGCCATCCATTCCAGAGATGTGGACAGAGTGAAAAATGAACAGGCTCACAGATACAGAGTTGGGAGAAAGACAGAAATGGAGAGAGTTCTTTTCACTTTGCTAGCTCTCATTGTACCCTGAGAACCAGCACATTTCTGTCCTTGATATTTCTAGTCTCATAATAAATCCTCTTATTTTTTGTCTATGTTAACCAAGAATTAATTTTTTTATTTACTACCATGGTGTCTTAATAAATTCATGTGGTTGGCCTTTGAGAAGTCTAAAAATATTGGATTTGATCTCCCCCATTTTGGGAGCAAATGCTTTCAGGACCTGGAAGGGCAGGGGGCTGTCAAGTTTCTGGTTCCCTCTTCAGCCTTTACTGCCAGCTATTGTGTGGGAAAGATGAGGCAAGGGTTAAGACTAAGGGTTTTCTCCCTCTATCCCAATTGTCTCTTGGGAAGGTATTTCAGCTCTACAGTGCTACTCAGCTTTCTTGGGGGAGGATGCAAGAACTATTCCCAAGCTGATATTCTCACGCTTCTCAATAACAAGTTTATATAGGAGCATATTATATGTAATTTTTAACTAGGACTTTGGTTGGTGGGAAGCTCTCACTAGGCATCTTCTGATGACTTCAGTGCCAGCTGCCAATTATCAGAGCTTTGTTTTGAATAGATTTAGTTACACTATTTGTGGAAGCCAACTTTCCTTAATTATATTTCATATTTTACAATTTGACTTTCGACTTGCTTCAATCTTGCATTTGGGGAAATTGCACCCTTGGCTTTAGAAGGAAAATCTTGCAACATCCCTTATCCCCCTGACCCTTGCCTACTATTTTCATTATTATAGCTATATTTCCTTTGGAGTCTTTGGAATTAATGGGCCTTGCATTTTATTAATCTGTTTTAAAGTCTTATAATCAGTCTTTCCTTAGTGAGCAAACATATTGATAGTGTAGGTTAGTGATTCTCAAACTGTAATCTGCATCAAATTACTTATAGGACTTGTTAAAACACCAAATGCCAGGTCCCACCCCAGAGTTTCTGATTCAATATTCCTGGTATGGGACCTGATCATCTGCATTTCTGTTTCAGTGTGATCCTACTGCTTCTAGTAAGAGCATCATACCTTGAAAATGACTGTATACAGCAATAAAGGAGAAGTTTCTTATGGCTTTTCTCATGTATTATTCAATTCACCAACTTCTGATCTTACTCACCAATTAAACCAGTATCAACATACAAAACACATCTGATGAAATTTCATTAAAAATTCTTGGAGAGTACCATGGTGCCACACAAGGACATGAGGAGCCATTATTTTCATTTATATATTAGAACCAGAACCACATTTATTCTCAGCTATATTTCCTATTGAAGCATTTGATATCCTTAAATATTAAAGTTTATGGGAAATACATATTCCCTGTAAAAGTTGAATTAAAAAGAAACCACTTTCCTCCACACCTAGCCTTTGCCTCTCCTATATACCCAATCTTAGAAAGTGGCACTTAATTCATGTGGTTGCATAGGTCAAAAATTTAGGAATTATCCTTGATTCTTCTCTTTTTATGACCACACACTTACACCATCAGCAAATACCATCAACTCTACACCAGGATTTTACTACTATTATAGCATATGTTCCAAGATTATTTCAAGATTTTACTACTTCTCACCATCTCCACTTTCTCCATTTCAGTCATGCCACCATCACCTTGTATCTAAACAGAAGCAGATATTTGCCAGTCTCCTTGGTTCTACCATGCCCTCCAAAGCTCATATTCCATGAAGAAGTTGAAAGACTATCTTGTTTGCATAAAACTCTCTAGCCAAGTCCTATGTGGCCAAAATAGAATTCTTACATTATCTACCAGATCATATTTGGTTTGTCCTCTATCTATCCACTCATCCTCCTATGCTTCCTAACCACTAGTTTGTTGACTTTCCATTATTGAATGTAATGTACTTATTCCCATCTTAGGGGCTTTGCACCTACTTTCCTCTTGAAAAACTGTAGTTCTCCTAGAGAGACTCACTCCTACCTTCCTTGTCTCACCACTTGGGCCACTGCCCAGGAGAGAACCTCTTTACTGATTATCTTTACTAGTCCCTCCTTCCCCGCAGTCAAGGGGTACCCCATGGCTTGCTCTCATTCTCTGCATCAGCTCATCACGATATGAAGTTCTTGTTTATGTTACTTATGTTTCTCTTCTTAACTTCCTCTTAAATACAAGATTGCTGAAGGTAGAAACTTGATCTAACTAGCAGATCTTGCAATTATAAAATTTTAAGCTCCTTAAGGAATAGAAAAATCATGTTTGTGTTTCTAACTTCAGTCTCTTACATAGCACAAAAAATGGTCAGTGAATGTCAAAACTGATCCCAGTGAAATTTGGTCCTTCTCCTTTTTACACCATCCCATTCAGTTTGCATACTCTTCATTTGCTCTGGCATGTTAGTTGCTTTGCAAGTATTGCTTGGGTAGTGAAAGTTTGACCTTCCAAACTGAAGTATCAGCTATCCAAAGACAAGTCCTCCATCTTTTCCTTGTTTATCCCTTCTGACAACCTGTGCTCTGCTCTGGTCTGTGTAAATGTTCCCTGTCCATATTGTTGACTAAGTGTTGAGCAAGTAACTCTCCAAATGTTAAATCCTTTTAGGAGGTCAGCAAAATCTCTGTTCTGCCATTTTCCTTGTTCTCTGGGGACAAAAGAATCCCCCTAGAATTTCTCCTATGTTGTTCATTTGCCATCAGCCCCAAATGACCTCCTTGAAGGCACAGCCTCTGTAGGTAAAAGGTATTTGTTCATCTTTATGAATGTCAGTCTCTTGACATTCATGGTAAATAGACAAGTTATCAGTCTCTTGACATTCATAGCAAATAGATGAATCCTTCAGTAAATGACAGTGGTCCCCAGCACCACATTAAAAGCTCTTGGGGATAAACACTCAGGAGTAGTCATGGCTCAGGCTCAACTTTCAAAGGCTTATAATGTGCTTAGCTACAAAAAAAAATGTATACTGTCACCTGTTACAATGTCAAAGGCAGCATTTTTAGAGCCCTCATCTATATTTAAACTTGCTCTTGCTTAGTCAGGAACAGGGATGTTGCCAGCTAGAATTTCCAAACAGCAAGATAGACAAGGCAGTTTCCAGTGTGAGAAGCACAGGTCATGGGGGCTGCTTCTTTGGTATTCATTACCGCATAAGTTTGCCAGATGATTCTGGTCTTCTGCACCACTGAAGTTGCCATTTCATTGACTCTTTCAATCCTTAACAAATTATAGGGTTTTAAGTCCCTTAGTGAGTCCCTCTAGCAACAACCTATTCATTATTCATTATTGAATTAACAAATACTTATTATTTACTATGACTAGGACACCTGTTACTCCTCAAGAAGTTGATTGGTGCAATGGCTCAGAGCACAAACTCTGAAACCGAATTACCTAGGTTCAGAACTCAAATATCTCACTTATTAGCTATGGAACTTTTGGGCAGCTTCTTTAACCTCTTTGTGTCTCAGTTTCTCCTTTAGTAAAAGGAGAATAATAATGCCTCTTTAATAGGCTGTTGTAAAATTTGTTAGCATCTAACATGCTTAGAACTGGTAAACAATGGCTGTTGCTAGTATTACTCCTGTATTTCTGACCCTGAACAAGCCCTGAAGATATAATAATAAGCAATTTTTTAAAGCCATAGCTTAGACTCTAATGAGAGAGATTCACAGAATGACTATACTAATTGGTATACATAGTAATTTCAAACTAAGGCAAATACTAAGTACTATGCAAATAAAGAATACAGGGTAAGTGGGATGGCATAATCACAAAATAAATCAGTCCTGAACTTGAGCATCTATCTGTCTTATCATCTGTAAGTGTTAGCTAGGTAACAGTGGAGACAAATATTGCAGGCAGGAAAAAGAACATGCAGAGATTGAATAGGTGGAGGCAAGGAGTGGAAGACTAGGGGAGAATAGAGAAGAGGTATAATGGTTAAAGCTTAAAGGTTTTTGTCTTTATCCGTTTGATAATAGGAATTTATTTAAGATCTTTAAACAAGTGGGAGTCTGTTGTTTGATTTGTGTTTTAAAGAAGTACTCTGACTGCATCTTAGGAATTATAGAAGTTCCAGAAAATAGATATGATGACACTGTTTAAATGGTCATTTTAATAATGAATGCAAAAGATGAAGGTAGTTTGGATAACAATATATATAGAGAGATTACATGGTATCTCCTACTTTGAAACATCAACTCTGACTTCCTCCAAGGTGATAAAATGATTTATTTTGGCAAACCCTCTATTAGATTCTAATTATCATGTCTCTTAATGGGAGTAAGTGAACATCAACTGATGTTAAAATATGAGAAATAACTTGCTAGATTCATGGAATCTTATAGTGATACAGAGACACCAAAGGATATATATTTGATGGCCATAGCTTTTCTCAGGATAGATTAGTTCCCCATGGGACAAGCAAAGTCCTTCGGGACCTTCAGTAGAGAAGTCATCTCTCTGCATGCAACATCTCAATATTTATGGCATTGTTTCTCCACTCTTATCATAAGTTTAACTGCGGTTTCTTAACTGGACCTTATCACTATCTTAAGTGTAAATACTTTATAATATTGAGAAACAAAAGCAAGTTAATATGGGAAAATCAAGAGCTATTCTACTTACCGGGGATTTAGCTCAGTGGCCTAAGCAGTTGTGAGTTTGATCCCACGTACCGAGAAAAAAAAAAAAAAAAAAAAGAAGAGCTGTTCTCCTTTTTTTGATTCTTCAGCACCAGAACTTAAAGCTGCATGTCATAACACTGGAAGAAGGAAGAGAAAGACGTTTTGTAAGAAGGCAGTAGTAAGATGGGTTGGAAAATCTCTCATGCATGGGTAATATTTCATAGCACTGAAACTAGTGTCAGATGTTATTTTATGGATATTTGAAGGATTTATTAAGGGGAATATTTAGTTAAAGTGGGGAATATTATTTCTTCTCTTTCCACATAGTTTCTATCTTGCATTGCCAATGTTTCTAGTAAGGCCTAGATTCCTTTGATAAACATCTGGTCATCAGAATCATCAGCAATGGTTTCCTCATTAGGGTTATCATTTAGTTTATACAGAGTACTAACATTTTCTGGAAGCAGCTAACTCCTTGCATTACTGGAAGTTCCATAATCAGACTTCTAACGGTTGTAGCAAGGATGTGTTGGTGAGATATATTAAAATTCTAGATTGAATTAAAATATATATGTACACACACACACATGCACACATCAACATCTTATGTCTGAACTCAGATATGTAACCTTTTCCCTTGATACTTTTCCTATTCTAAATTCGTGGGGAAAATAGTGGTTTTATCTTTCTCTGTTTTTGTAAATCACATCATTAATTTAGCCACTTCAATGTCTTATCTATATTTTTTTCATCTCTGTAGTAAATTTATTTATATCAACTCTATAAGGTTAAAGATTTTTCTTTTTTAAATTACTTATGTTTATTGGTGCATTTCAAGCTACATAATGATCACATTCATTACAGAGAATTTGTACCTGTACATGACACAACTTGATTCTTTTTTTTCCTATTCCCCTATCCTCCCTATCACCCCCTTTCCCCTCCTTATTTACAAAAGTTTTATTTCCAGTTTTTTCCTTTGTTTCTCATCGTTTTTTCTTTTCCCTTCCTTCCTTTTATAAATCTGATGTTTTTAAATCCATTAAGTTTTTTATATTTAGTTCCTTCCTAAACATATGAACACTGAGATTAATATTAGTTGTTTTTCCTATCCATTATTATCAATGTATAATTATTATTCTTACCATCCCTTAGATCAGTGATACTTGAGAAACTTCCCTTGTAATGCAAAGGGATCAGCTAAAGGCCAAGTGGCTGGAGTCATGTTCTTCCCCCCTCTTAATATTAATCTACTCATCTGCAAGATGGGAAAGCTATTTACCAAACAGATGTATTAGGAGGATGCAATGAATCACTTTTAGCTAAAATGTACTAAGTTCCTAGTGTTTATCAGATACCATTCCATGCCTTTGTTTCATGTTTTCTTTTTTAATCCTGATAAGTGCCTTATGAAGAAAGCACTAGAATTATGTCCACCTTCTAAAATGAGAACTAGAAGTCTTTGGACTGTTATGTAATAAGCTCAAGGTTCCCCTTTCTTCAAGCAGCAGAGTGAGAATCTGTTCTCCCTTTTTGCCCTACCCCAGGGTCCATGCTTCTAATGTTTTACCCTGCACCAGCTGTGGACCTAGCTGTTAAGCCAGGTTAGTTGCACAAAGAAATTATATAAGCCAGCTAATGGGAGTCTAATTTCCTAGTGTTTTTCAGGTAGTTGAAGATTTCAGTCTCCAAAAGGAAACATTTCATAGATGCTTTTTCCTGTGTGTCTTTTCAGAGTGAATTGGTGATCTGAGATTTTCATAGGAAATAGAGAAAAATTACTTAGTGGCTAGTGGAGAAAATGGAATACTCATACAAGAGAAAGTGCTTTCTTTACAATTCTACAAAGCCTGCTTCCCTACTCTAGCTATCTTTACTCTCTTTGATATAAATAGGTATTAACCTTTCATATTTTATGACTACCTTTGAATATATGGTGAGAACTATAGGCCATCCCCTTAGAAAAATGCATTTCTGTACACAAACAAGAGTTTGCACACAGGTACGTGTACTAAACAGAGCCTAATAAGAATCTAATCTTTCCCACATTAGTAACTTCAGGAGGCAAGGTGAGACCCCTTCCCCAGGGAAAGATGACAACTCTTTTGGAATGTCTCATGTGGGGTAGGGAACAAATATATGTTTCTTAGGTAGTAGAGATGTTAGGTAGGCAATCCAAATTAGGAATCCTTAGTGTAGACATTTCTAAATATAGACATCTAGAATTTCCTGTGTTAAGTGATATGCTAATGTCCTAACACAGCATTTAAACAGGAATGGAAGAAAAAATACCAAAAAGAAAGATGGAAATACGGCATATCAATTGCCATAATTTAACATCAAATCCTGACCATTTAAATATAACTTTGCTTTACATACAGTACATTGATCAGCAACCTATGAGTAATAATAGCAAAGAAAGCAAAAATTTAGTAGCTTTTACTAAGTACCAGGCATTATTGCACGTTTTGATTAATATGAATGGTCTTGTGATCCATTCCTCAATGAAAAGTATAAGAAGAGAACATTTTTCTTATTCTTAGATGGACAAAATCTATAGTGAGATGGGTTTTTTAATGCTCTACTGAAATGATTGAAGAGCTTATATGACTTCATTGTTATGATGCTTTATTGAGGAAAGTTTCATTTTGCCAATAATTTAAAAGGATCCGACCAACTGGCCACTCAGCCAAGGAGTCCGAGATTCTCTAACCCCCTAGTGTTCATCTTATTGCCCCAAGTGGGTTAATTGTGCAAGACCCAGTCTCTAGAGAAACCTTGTGGGCATAATGCCTCACTGGCCCCCACTGTTCTCTAGGAAAATTCTTGTTTTCCACCTCGGTTGGTATGTTGCAAACACTTTATCCCAGAGACAGTGGGGGCTCTGGGGAATGGAATGCTGCCCATGAGCCAGATGTTTGTAAACCTTAGCTCTGAAATGTGGCACAATACCACAAACTGTCAAGTTGTGTAAAAACTAAACCAAAGACAAAAACAGAATGTAATATTTACCAGATGAGATTTCATTGTGTGTGTAATCTTGTTGGAATTTTGGGAGTATCCAACTCTCATACATTTCAAAATAAGTTTTATATTCCACCCCATCTTGCCCCTTACCCCTTCTTTGCCAGGAAAGGAGAAAGTTATTGAGTGAAAGGCTTTGTCCTAAAAAAAGCAAAGAGCCTGATATAGTCCTAGGCAGTTAGCTATACATTGAAAGATGTACAAGATGGTTTTGGCTTCTCAGAGGGAGAATCCTGAAAATATTATTTCAGGAACAATGTTCAGAATCAGTGTTAAACAATGAGATATTGTGTGTATTGGCAGTTCTTATTCTGTAAAAGTGCTTACATAGTTATATAAATTCTTTATTCATTATCCTGTCCAAAAATCTTTGCATGGATAAAATAAAACTAGATTCAAATAAAAATTTCCAGTCATGTAGAAGAAAATTCTGTATTACTACTGTAGTGATTTCACTATGT
>RJWM01008348.1:0-73356 GCA_004363535.1 Dasyprocta punctata | reverse complement strand
TTTTTTTTTTTTTTTGTCTTAACCTGCATTTAAACTCTTTCCCCATCTTGTTTATTCCCTGTGCGTTTATACTGCAAAGAAAAGATCAGTGTAGACAAGGCAGTTTGAGAATTAAGAGTAAGCCTTAGACTTCCTCCTTCTCCCTGCTTCTGCCCATGTCCTACACTCGGTAGTTGTGTAATTCTGATAACAGAGGACATGTTTATTGGCACAAAACCTAAGAAAGTCCCTAAAACAGCATTATTATTAGACATAAAATGACAATGATATTTGCACATTTTTCATGAAAATGTACAGTCCCCAAGAAATGAGATCATACTAGATTAGAAGAGAGATTTAGATGGTTGCTCCCTATCCTACTTAAGCAGGAAGCGGTGTAATAACAGAGTAAAAAGTTAATGAAATCAAAGAGATTAAACTCTTACCAATTCCACCATTCACTACCAGTGTGGCTTTAGGGAAATTATTCGCCCTGTCTTTTCTTCTAGTTCTTCTGGAGAGCCCATATTTTCTAGCAAGGTCAGTAATACATGAAAAATGAATATTAGTTGCGGTATATCCAAGATCTACTTGTGAAAGGACCCTTTAAAACAACAGCTGTATTGTGATAGCTGAAGAAATTAATCTGTAATTTTTATTTACATAAATAAAATTTTTTTCCTTCAGTTAATTTGAAATAGACTTCTATCACTTTGAAATGAACAAGTACCAAATTGATACATTGGTGTCTTAGAGGAATATTTTACACTTTCGTGATGTTTCCAGGAAGCTTCACAGAATTGTAAAGTATATTGTTAACATATTAGATTCTTTTCCTGAAAGTAAGTGATCATTTTGATACATTACTACAGCTTGATAGTGAATTTTATAGTTTCGATTCCTTTTTTTCTGAATTACTTAAGTTACAGCACTCAGTGTATACTCTAAATCATTTTGGTTCTAGACACTTGAATTTCAAAAACAAGTAAAGGGACTGGGGTGTAGCTCTGTGGTACAACTCCCTAGCATGTGTGAAACCCTGAGTTTAATCCCCAGCACCACCAAAAACAAAAATGGAAGAGCAGGAGAAAGAGAAGAAGGAGTTGTTAAAAAAAAAAAAAAAAAAAAAAAAAAAAAAAAAAAAAAAAAAAAAAAAAAAAAAAAAAAAAAAAAAAAAAGCACATCAAATAAATTTGAGAAGTGAATGGCATGTGCCTGGTAGCTGCTTGTTGTTTCAAATAAGCAGATAGGACAAAAAGTGACACTTACTAATTTAATCACTTTATAATGGAAAAGAATATCTGGATCCTACAGACTGTGCATCCATATCTCAGAATAAGTGATTGTTCTTCAGTGCAAATATACTTAGTTTTAGAAAAAACTTATTATTTTGAAAATTTGTATCAGAATCAGTCTACAGACCATCACTTAGAAGTCACTGCCTTAAAGCCATAGCAATCAAACACTCATCCCTAAGTCCACCAACATTTAGCTCAAGCTGGGTTTTGGAATCAAATAGTCCTGGCTTAGATCCCAGCTTTCTTTATCATGAGATGTGTGACAGCCTTTCCGAGCTCCTTGTTTCTCATCTGCAATATTAGCTCAATAAGACCTTGCTTGGATGGTTATTGTTTAACTTCTACTACTAAGCAATGAATGGGATCTATCAAGGGACGAGTATGATGTTAGGCACTAGGAAGAACATAAAATCTAATGGATGAAATAATTAAATCAGTGAGTACAGTATGGAGGTATGCATTGGATCAGAGAAGACTTCAATGTCCTGGTCTAATTGTATGAGTTCCTAAATAGACAAATGAAAATACTAGATGAATTTGACTTAGCTGATATTAGATTCTGTTGTCAAATTGTTTTAATTTCATTTTTGAATGAGGGTTCCCACCTTTGAATCCTATAATCAGCAATCTTTTTGAAGTGATTTATCTCAACCACTTCATTTTAACAGATAAAATAATGAAGGTGTTGGTGTGTGAAGCAACTTGCCCATGTTTACACAACCAGGTACTAGCGGAAGATCAAGATTCCAAATCACTGTTTCACTTTGTTTCACTAACATGCAATTTCCATGACCACAGGGACCTTGTATGGTTTGTTCACCACTATGTCTCTCTTTAGTGCTAATAGTAGGCACTAAATAAATATCCTTAGAATGAATGATTGATTTCTCTCTTGAGATTTCACAGCCTAAAAATCTTTTTGCTTTCTCTCACCTAATGATGTCTTTTCCCTTGCACTGCAAAACTGATGAAAGGTAGGTTGTGTTCCTGTAGCTCCTTTTCAGTTTTTTATTTATTGATAGGGCTAATTTATAGATATTTTCTTTATCATCTTTGTAATCTACAAAGTGTATTCATAAATGTACAAATCAAGATTTTCTCTATGTGTATTTAAATAGCACAGTATTTATCCTGTCTTTGCTAGAGTGGAATTTGATAATGGCCAGAGGTACTGCAATTTTCTGCTTCCTTCAGTATGTTTGTTCATGTCTATCACATGTCTTCAGGAATGTTTGGTTCCTTTTAGACTCTACTCTTGTGCCCCATGGGGAAACCTGCTGGCTTTGTTTTACAGTCCAGTTGAATGACTTCTGTCTTTGTTTAAATTAGTAACTGATTAAGTAATTATAGAACTAAATTACTCTTTATTTTTGTGAAATTAATTAATGTTTAATATCTAACTTGAAAGATGGCACCCTGTTATTTGTTCTTGTTATTATTTATGAGGGAACATTCATTAAATCATTTCATTGCCTTTTTTATTTTCTAGGCAGCATTAGAGCCATCTAAGTCACTTTTGCTTGATAGACGAAGTTTTGACATTCAGATTGTTTTGTTAATATAATCATTCCTTTATTTTAGATGATATCTTCTGAAATAGAATAGTTTACAATTACACATTTATTATGGATTTTCCTCTGTTTGTTCTGTATATCTTTTGCCCGTTTCTACCCTGCCTCTTCAAAAAGGGTCAGACCGAGTTATATTCTGAATGCATATGGTTTTAGCATGTACTTAATCACTAGATCATTTCTGAATTTCTAGTAGCTACTATGTGCTTGTTGCACATGACACCCATGATTAATTACCTCAAAACTGTCACTCCCAAAATATAAATGTGGGAATCTAAAGTAAATTTTTTAAAAAACTTCAAAGTGGAAGTTGAAGTTACATTTAAAATATCTTCATGGAGTAAATATTAAATTGCAGGAGTATTTATCATGGTGGGGTGGTGGAATGTTGATTATAAGGTATTATCCTTATCTATAATGGGTAAAAGCTTTAGTAAGGCATTACTGCATAATGAGAATAAGGTTAAAAACAAGATGTTTTTTGATACCTGGAAGAAGTATTTGTTTATCCTATATCTTAGTACATTATATAGAGAGTACTAGGCATTGCATGTCATGGCAATATTTTTGAAATTTATTTATAATGACCCATAATAAAGAATGTATTTTACTTCATGATTCATATTACACTCACACACAACTGAAATGATTATTTCATAAAACAATATTTAACCTTTCTAACTATGGGTAATGTATGCTAATAGTTTCTAATCTTTTTTTTTTTAAGAAATTCCAGTCTTGATTTCTAAATCGATTTTATAATCTACCTACAAGGTCACAATTCTTAGTTTGTGTTAGCGATGTACAGATAAATAAGTTTTAGCTCTTAACTTACAGCTTATGTACTTTAACAGAAAAAAAACCACTCATACAAAGAATTTTACTCAGATGATATGTAAATGCTACAAAGTAAAGTTTTCTAAATTTTCACAATTTGTGAAACAGAGTCATTTCACCTTTGTGCTATCATGTAGCTTTATTTACATAGTATAAGTCTGAGTCACTTGGGCTCCTATATGAAAATATCAGACTGAGTAGCTTAAACAACAGGCATTTGTTTTTCCTGAATCAGGAGCCTTAAAATCCAAGATCAAGGTCCTAACAAATCTGGTTCCTAGTGCAGATGCATTGTGTTCACTGCAGACTGCTGGTCTCTCACTTTTTCCTCACGTGGTGGGAGAAAAAGAGCTCTAGTCTCTCTTCTTAAATCCTCATCCTCATTACTTCATGTGAGCCTGATCACCTCTTAAAGGCCCCCGCTTCAAACACCATTCCTTTGAGAATGAGGGTTTCAACTTAGACATTTTTGGAAGACATAAACATTCAGTGCATAATAATATTTTTGTGTCAATCAAATTTAAATCGCTGCCTTTTAAATGTATGTGTCCCTGCCCTTGGTGAAACCATAGTTATATGTGCCAATTAAACTTTTTCTAATACCTGAATACATAACCAATTGTGTAAATACTAAGCTAAAAATGGTTTTGTGTGCCACTAGCCGTAGACTGAATATTCTTGGGTAAACAATTCAAAGTGATAGTGGTTTGGAAAAATACATCTGGACTTAAGAGGATCACACTTGGGAGGGGCTTCGAAAACAGACTGGTGATAGAGGAGGCTGCCCCCTGTGGAAACAGCACTGTACACAGATTCACAGTGAATAGAACATTGGTTTTAGTAGCTTCCCCTTAGGGTTATGCAAGCATCAGAGTGAGATGAAACCTATACTTAAGGAACATTAACTTGGTGGTAATATGAGAAAGACATAGGAAAAAACATATTTGAATTATAATTTAATAAAGTTGTGTTTTTAAATTCAACATAGAGTCATATATACATTGTTAGATAACTAAAAAGAATTGCAGGAAGACAGAGTACAGGGAAAAGACCATTAGGTCATCAGACCAGCTGACTGGCTTTTAGCAAGTCATTTTCTCATTCTATTTCTGTTTCTCTTAAAGGTTAATAATGCCTGTTCTTTATGATAGACTTGCTGAAAAAAAAATTTAAAAGTCTGCAGAAACTATGCAAATGTAAAGTAACTTTCTTATTATTTGATTGAGTCTTTTTGACCCAAAAAAGTGACTTGATGATGATTGTGTTTTAGGAGATGAATGTGGCCAGTAGCACATGGGATAGCTCAGGAGGAGAACTGATCATAAGAAAAACCTCTTATACACTGACTGCAGGTCATCAGAGAGGTAGTTGGGACTTGAATGAGGGTACAAATGAAGGAATGAAGGAAAGAAGACAGATCTAGGAGACATCACTGCAGAAAAATCCAGACTTGGCAGCTTAGCTGTGAGGCATACAGTAGAAGGCCTGGAGTGCAGGGAGGGATGGGGAACGTCTGCATGGTTCAAAGATTTCTGGATGAGTAAAGAGGGTACTGTTCACAGCAATGGGAACTGCAGAGAAGGAATAGTTCTGGGAGAAAGATACAGCTTTAAAATGCCAACAAAGTGACTATAATGGTTGATACATTTTATCAACCTGAGAAGTTTAGAAGTTTAAGTAAGCCACTCAGCAGGGGCCCAGGGTTCTCACTTTGTGAATATCCTGAGCCTGGGCAAGAGGAAGGCCCAGAGATACTGTGAATGCTATATCCGCCTACTTACAATACAAGGGAGGGGAAGAGGCTTGTTCTCCTTGCCTTTTTGCTCTTGCTGCTTTTGCTATCTTCTGCTACCTTGAAGTATTGCGCTGTGCCTTACCACCCTGCTTTGGAGCCAGCTGATTATGGACTGAAACCTCCATGAACTGTGAGCTAAATAAACCTTTCCTTCCTTAATTTTTAGCATCCTGTATTTTGTCCCAGCAGCAAGATGGTGACCAAGTAATATCACTTGAGAAGCAGGAGGAGGTTTGAGACTGTTGTGTAGGAAAGAGGTGATGAAAAACGGGGGCGTGGTGGTGCACGCCTTTAATCCAGCACTCGGGAAGCTGAGGCAGGAGGATTGCTGTGAGTTCAAGATGAGCCTGGGCTACAAAGTGAGTTCATGACCAGCCTGAACTGCATAGTGAGACCCTGTCTCAAAAAACAGGGCTGGGAATTTAGCTCAGCAGCATAAATACCTGCCTGGCAGGTGTGATGTTGTGAGTTCAATCCTGGGCCCCCCCCCAAAAAAAAAATTAAAAAAAAGGAAAGAGGTGATGACTGAATACATAAATGCAAATTATTCTTGAAGTGCTGATCATTAAAACATGTATGTTCTGAACTTTCACCACTCAAATGCTGTTTCTCAACGTTTTACCAATATGAGCAATACTTAAACTCAAATACTTAAATTTTAGTATCTATTTCAGTTAACATGTTTTTTAAAAACATGATTCTAAACAATATGTGTGAAGTCTTGAGTTCGATGCAAAGGGTAGTTTATTTATTTGTTTATTTTTGTTTGTTTGTTTTGGTGTGGGGGGTAGTTTGGTTCTGGGGATTGAACTCACAACCTCACACTTGCCAAGCAGGCCCTTATGCCACTGAGCTAAATCCCCAGCCCTCACTGAGTAGTTTTTTCAATACCTACTAAAACGAATTACTGCATTTGGGGATTGTAAGTTGTATACAGTATCTTTTCACAGTCTACATTTCTGAAGTTAGAGTGTTTTGAATTAATAGTATCTTTCGGACTGCTGGCCGGGAGCAGTGGTGATGCACTTGCCATACCAGCATACAAGCCACCTTGGTGTTACTCCTGGTAACATGACTGAAAAACTGTAATCTCAACATTTTTGTCAAAAAAAACAAGGATTTTTAGAGAAAAGAATGTGAGTTTTAAGAAGGATTATTTTCTGATAACCTTATCTTCTGGTGCCATCACGAAAGTACTAACATGGAAGGTTGAACAGTGGATATCAGCAGTGTGGAGACTCTATCCCAGTGCTCGAGGTAGCTCCAGGGATATTGATGATTGAGTTGGAAAGTGGTTCGGGCTGGTCCTAGTGGCCTAGACCTATAATCCCAGCTACTTGGGAGGTTGAGGCAGGAGTATTTTGCAAGTTCAGGGCCAGCATGGGCAACTTAGTGAAACTTTTTCTCAAAATAAAAAATAAAAAGGGCTGGAGATGTCGCTCAGTGGTCAAGTGCCTTTGCGTCAATGCCCAACATCACAAAAGACAAAAAGTGGCTCAAAGAGTTGAACACTGATATATGAAAAAATTCTAGAAACCCCTTAACGTTTTTGTTTCATTTCTCTTCCTCCTCCTCCTCCTCCTCCTCCATTTTCTTCTTCCTTTTCCTCTTCCTGTCCTCCTTCTCTTCCTCCCTTCCCCTTCCCTCGCTCTCTCCCCGTTCTCCTTCTCCAAGAGAGGACAGAGAGCCTGAGCATGTGTTAAAGCCTAGAGTTAGGACCTATAAGACAGGAAGTGATGCCAGTATGAAGTAGTGTAATTGATCATTTCAGGAAGTAGAGAATGTAGAAGGGGCTGGAGTCATCAGCACAAGTTGAAAATGTATCCTTAAAAGGAAGAAACATTTCCTCTAAGGTAAGGGTGGAGAAAAGAAAGAGAAAGGTGGATTTTGAATAGATTTCGAATAATACTGAAATAGGAAAGAACCTCTGGAGCAACACTAAAATTTCAAATAAGAAACCAAGTTACTTCATGAAGGTGTAGGACAAGATCAAGGGCTTAAAAAGAGAGCGAGAAAGGCTTAGAAGCATTGCTGTAGGGAATGTTAGGATGACTCTGCATGAGCTGGATCGGAAATTGCTGAACCATTGCAAAGGCACTGTGGAGGTTAGAGAGCATGAATCTGTAGTGGGCTCAATAGTGTAGTTTCACAGTTTTCCCCAGGATGGCTAGGCAGACCAGAAGTAGGAGCCAAGAAAGCAAACAGTGGAAAGGCCATGCCTGTTGAGAATAGGCACAGCAGGAGTGACAGGAGAACAAAATAGGAGTAATTTTAGGGTGGTCATGAGTGTGAAGTTGAAATGGTTAGCTTTGGGAGGTAGGCCAGATAGGGAGGCAATGGAAGGCCAAATTGGGGAGACAGGGTGGGGGATGGGAGATGATTGACATTTCACAGTGTACATAGAGAACTGAGAGGGTAGAGAAAGAATGTGGGAATCCAGCCAGCAGATGGAAATTTTGAGAATCTGAAGAGATTTTGAAAATAGAAGATTGATGCACTAGAACTATAAATGTACCTGTCTTCTTAGAATGCAGTATATAGCCTGATGTTGTATATGTTAAGTACCTTTTGTTCAAGATCCTTGAGACAAGAAGTATTTTTGGATTTTGGAATTTTTCCAGATTTTGTAATATTTGTATGTACATAATGAGGAAGTTGGAAGTGAGACTCAAGTCTACTTGGTTCATATACACCTTGTATACATAGCCTGAAAATAATTTCATACAGTGTTTCTCATGTGCTTGTGTTTTGGTTGCAACCTGTCATGTGAAATCAGGTATGGATGTTTTCCCTTATGTCATCAATTCAGTGCTCAAAAATTTTTGGATTTTGGAGCATTTCAGATTTTAGATTTTCTCCTTAGGGATATTTAGTCTGTAGGTAGATGTGGATCTGAATCCAAGACTTACTAGCATTTACACATTGTGTAACCATAGTAGGCATGAATTTCCTTCCCTTCATCTAACCTGCTGAATTCCTAGGATGACCTGCCCTGTGCATTTCAGCTCATTTCACCCAGTGGAGACAACTGGCAGGAGATGGAACACAAAGAGCATAGTGAGCTTCAGGTATGAGTTCCCCTTTGTTCTCTTCCTATAGGATTGAATGATCACTACTTGGGCTTTCTTTTAGAGTCCTGGTAACTACTCCCTCTCCTCCATCTTCACATGTCAGTAACTTGGCCACTGTTACTTGCCCCCAAGCTATTGTACCAGGCCTTGTGCTTTCTTAAACCTCTTGAGTAGTCTCTGTACTAAAGTCTGCTTAAATTACCAGTTTGAGTATGTGGTCTGTTTTCTGTTGAGACTCTGCTAAAATCACCTTGAACAAGTAAGTTACTTAGGCTCTCAGCCTCACTTTGCTAGTCTGCAAGAGTGAGTTTGATAGAAGGATTAGATGTGATGATGTAAAATCCTTACACAGTGAAGCATGTAGAACACTCTTGATATGATGAAAATAAAGTAGTATAGACTCTGGACTTTCCATTTGTATCTCTACAGATCAGGGACTGAGTTTATATTAGCAACTAGCCTTGCCTGATGTATTTTTTTCAGCGTCAGTATTGAAGAGGCAAGTTGGAGAGGAAGAGTCAATAGCTGTCACAATGATTGTATTAGTTTCTTCTCCCAAAGGCACTGTAAATTGATGATATTGCAGCTTAATTTGTGAAAAGAAGAAGCTAAACATGCATAAATTTTAAACTACAATTAGAATATCTTTAAAATACAAGCTAGATAGAAATGCCGTGCTTGATATGCAAATGCAGCTCCAAGATGATTTACCTGACTCACCGTCTTGACACTTTTCTGCCTTTCCACTAGTTTTTGCCTTAGTCAGTTTGGTCTGCTCTAAGAAAATACCATGGGTGAGGTGGTTTAAGGAACAGAAATTTATTTCTCAACATCTCTAGAGGCTTGAAAGCCCAGCATCAGAGTGGCAGCATGGTGGGATTCTGGTAAGAATTTGCAGATGACCGACTCGTTGCTCTGTCCTGACACGGCAAGGACAGGAGGAAGAAGCAAGCTCTCTCTTGTCTTGTCTTATAAAGGCCTGATCTTACTGAGAGAACTCTGCTTGCGTGGCCTCGTTACCTCCCCAACATGTTATCCCCAAATACCATTACACTGGGGTTCAGGGTTTCAGCATATGAATTCTAAAGGAGGCAAACATTCAGTCTGCACCATTTGCCCCGAGGGCCCCCCCCAAAAGCTTATGTCCTTCTTATATAACAAATACATTCATTTCATCCCAACAACCCTTAAAGTGACTGCGGAGCATGGGAATTGTGGGGCCAACACTGGTCCCCTTGATTATGAAACCTTCCCAACATTGAAGGCATGACTGTGCCTTTTAAATAACTATAAAAGTAATTGCTTTTAACAGTTTTGGTCTAATAAAAAACTTTGGTAAAGGAAAAACTTAGAAATTCTTACTTTTATTTATTATGGCTTACCAAGGCCATATTTAGACTTTTAAGTTTTCTGAGTTAATCTGATCACATTCACCTTGGGGAATTGATGCATGCACATATTGCATCAGTCATCTTACTCCCCCTGTCCCACTGATCTCTCTTCCTTCTCCCCAGGTGCACTTTCCATCTGTACAGTCTGTCTCCCTTTTCCCAATGTGTCTCTTTTATTTTGCTCTTTCAATTATTTTAGTTTTCTCATATTAGAGAAACCATGTGATTCTTAACTTTCTGACTTATTTCACTTATTATGGTGTTGAGATCCACCCATTTTCTTAAAAATGACTCAAATTTATCCCTTATGACTGACTAGTACTCCATTGGGTGTACGGTGTGTACTACATTTTTTCATCCAATCGTCTGTTGATGGGTATACAGGCCACTTCCATGATTTAGCTATTGAGAATTGTGCTGCTATAAACATGGCTGTGCATGTATTCGTATAATACAATGACTTTAGCCCTTTCTGAAGGATGTCTAGAAGCAGTATAGCTGAGTCAAAGCAAATTTCTATGTTTAGTGTTTTGAGGAATCTCCGTGCTGATTTACATAGTGTCATTTAATTTGAAAATGTTTTTAGTCACTTTCAAAAGTATTGACATTGTCCTATAGCATTCTCTGTGAGGCCAGCTGCCATGATGACCCCCATCGTGGACCAGACTTTGAAAGATACCACTGAATGTGTCTTATATGTGACAGCCTCCAGAAAAACAAGGCCATCTCCCCCTCCATCAGTAATGCTCTCAAGTTTACCACTGACTGACACTCAGGAATGGGGGTAACTTTTGCTGATAAGTATGTCCAGTCCTGGCACAGCTCGATGAACTCTTGACGAAGCTTTTAAGTAGTCGTGTTTCAGTCCCTGTATGCATGTAGGCATCTTATGGAGATAAAGGAGGGAAGAGGAAGTGACAAAAGGTTCAGCAGTGACCTAGAGGAGAGTTCACTCGGCTCAGTGTGTGCTTTCAAGCTTCGCTTGTGCTTTATGGCCTTAGGTGCTGAGAACAACAGCAAGGGATTTCTATGGCTTTGCTCACCTAAGAGCCATATGTAGTTTTAAGCACAGATAACATTTCAGCTTGGCAATGTCTTGTTTTTCACTCTTGTAGTCCCTAAGTTTGATTTAGAAAACTCTCAAGTCCGGAGGCCATTTCTCCACTGGGTATATTTATGTGTATCTTCACTTTATCAGGAATGTGCCTGCATTCAGGTCTGTTGTCCTAAGCGCCTTTGTTGGTGGCTGCATTCCATGCCGTTCACTCTTTCAGTCCTGTGTATTTACTAACTATTCAGATGCCTTGTGGTATTCACACACAGATTATGTAAAATAAAAAAATACATTATTAAGGCAGTGGATGCTGTGAATGGATTATTACAATTTGCCTATCATGGTAATGGCACCTGTTAGAGGTGTGATACAAAAGGCAGTGACAGGCAGTGTAATTTAGTAATTGTGGCCATTGTACTGTATGGCTGGTCAGTTCACCAGGCAAGTACAAAGGAAGCAGTGTTATAGCAGAGCAGGGGTGGGTACGCTTAATAGAGAGAGCTAGTTGTGTACTGAAAGAGACTTTTGGTGGAGGACTAACTCCCAGGGGGCAACTTAGAATGAGTTGAAAAGAATGAACAAAAGTACAAAAATGGTACAGGTTTTCCTATTTCAGCTCTTAAAGTGACAGACGAGTTATGTTGGTGCATATTGCCAGTCCTTTTCCTACTGCCAAAATAGCTTTTTTTCAAAATACCCAGTCAAAGTCGCCTCGTCATCTGGCAGTCACATATAATGTGCTCTTGTCCTCTCCTATATGTAAAACATACTGTGTCAAAGTTCAGATCTAGCTGGTGTAGAGACAAATGCACTAAAATTTGCAAAAACCATTCGTTTAGTGTCTATAGTATATTTAGAGAGCATAAAGGTTAGTATATGCTCAGAAATGTTAAAAACTTATCCTTTTCCCTTGCTTGCCTTATTATTATTACTACTATTATTTTAATATCATGTTTGGCTACTTGGATGAAAATTTTAGAATATTACCACCACTATAATTAAAGCTAAACTTTGGTATTAGAATGGGTAACAGAAATGAGCAGTAAGAATTTATGATGCAGAATTTTTCCCCACCTCCTTAAGAATATGTGAAGTCAAGCTGTTTCTCAAGGTACTACTGAGAAATGCTTGAGAGGAGTGACAAAGAGGACCAAACATGCCAAAAATGACTTTTGTATCCCAAGAAAATATACCCTGGGTTGATTTCCAGGATGCTGCCCTAACCACAGGCATCACTCCCTTATGATACAACTGTGTTCAGAAAGCATAGACATGTGCCATTAGAACAGCAGCTTCCTCCACCCAGACTCTTACTTGCTCACTTTAGTTTTCTGTCCCAGTTCAATGACTGACAACAACCTGAGCTTCTCAGATTGGGGGTTATCTATATTGGGCCATACATTACACTGGACTCTCCATAATCATTCCTTATTTAATTTTTGTACCAACCCATACAGTATATATAGCATTACTATTGTCATTCAACAAATGAGAAAACAATGACTTAGCTTCTGTAATTTCCTTATATGCAGTGAGTTGGGATGAAGTAGTCATTATCTATCTATTTTTGTGTATAGATCCAGATAAAAATGTACATACAAAAATAGTACATTTAATTCTATAGCTTTAAAGCAAAGTAACTGTGATGTGTTCATAATGATATTTAATGAGTCTTAAAAACAGAATGATGAAAGTTAGTCAGAAGAGTCTACAGACTTATCATAAAACAGAATTTGCATTTTAAACCACTGGTCATTTTAATAGCAGGATTTAATGATGGATCAACTTATGTAGAATATGTAACATACTAGGAACCAGTCCAGTTTTTAAAAAGGGCCACACACAGAAGAAAATGTGTGCTACAAAACCTCAGTTCACATCTCTTAACTCATGTAAATAGTGATGCAAATAGTGCTAGACACGAATGGGTGAGGTGTGCCACTGTTCTGACTCCCTGCAGCAGGGCTTTCTTGGCCATCAGCCTGATGAAACAGGTGTGCCACCGAGGAAGATGCCAGCCAAGTAGATGCAGTCGTGTGGTATTTAAAACATGATTTTGTACTTTTGCTGCGCAGCACAGCTTTTGCAGTTTATTACTTTTCTTCACACCCGTCTTGACATCTGCACATTCTTAACTGAAAAAAAAAACCTGTCACTTTCATGAAAGATTTTTCTGTACAGTATAGTTAGCATTTAGTCACCCTAACATATGCAATGATTTGCTAAGCTTGACTATTCTTACAGGCACAAATTTTCTTTTCTGTTTCCCAGAAATTATTCCAAAGTTTGCAGATTAGCCATGGGAAAAGATAAAAGGGAAAGATATTGTGTTATATAAAGGAAAAACGAAAGATTGTGGCATTTGTTTTGTTTTGTTGCATCACGTACACCCCCTCTGCCTCTGTCAGTAACTTTGGAAATAATTAGCATATTGATATATTACACATAAACAATACTCTACAAGTGTAATATAAAGTTAGCAGAAATAGTGTTGGGTGTTTTGGACTGACAGAACTGTATCAGAGATCAATATTCTCCAGTTTAAAGATTATAGTTACTTGTGATAAAACCACCTGGGCTTCCTCAGAGACTGAGGTCAAGGATGTGGCCACAAACGCATGTGCTCATCAGACTGTTGGAGTCAAGTCGTCTGTTTGTATACAGTGTATAAATGGTAACATGGATAAATACTGCCCTCTCAAACCACGTAATTACGTCAATTGCTGAAAAAACCCAGAAACGTACCAAAATATCACAGGGAAGCTATTTCTAACATGACTTTGCTCTTTATGGCTAAGTGGCAGTCACTTTTTTCCCCCCTCTAAATTATGTGTTCTTGTTTCAAGCATTTAGATGATGCAAAACAGATTTTTGTGGCAACATTCTTTTTCGCAGCCAAAAAAGCATTCAAGAAAGCTCTATACTCCTTCTAGGCTACCACTTATTCTTCACGTTTTGTATTATCAGCATAAACTTACTTATTTTAAACTTGTGGAAAACCTACTTTGGGTTGTTTTATAGAACTACTAGTAGTACCAATAAAATATCTAGTCAGGATGGAAAGCAGAAGTTTTTAAATAATTAGTTTTTTCATTGTTTTCCTGCAGTGGTCTCAATAAAACCTGTTTCCAATAGAAGCTAACTAGTTTTTTAAACCAAATAAAGAGTGATTTTGAAATTTCACATGACCCGTGATTTTAAAAGCAAATAATAATTTTATTATCAGTCTTTTCCTATCAGCTTTGACTCTGTTCACTTTTTATTCTTTCCTTTTTTTCTGTCCCTGTTTCTATTCTCTGTAACCTCTTTCTCCTCTAGCCAATCTCCTTAAAAACAATTGTGGTTAACAAGATCGGAAGTCAAAACAGTTACTCTCATAGCCATGGTAAAAAAGACCAAAGTAAACAAATTCACAATTTCTCATTTCCAACATCTCCAGTTTGTGCATCCTATTATTATGGCACTTAGTTTTAGGGTAACCACTGGTGATTTAGTTGTCTAAAAATGACCAGTGGTTTTTAGCAGCAAACATATTTTATTCTTTCGTGGACCTTGAAATTTAGGGTTCGAAATTCCATATCCATAAACTTAGCTTGTTCTAGCACTATACACACACATGCACACATGTTCACATTTTCATTTGTCTCTGACTCATTTAGGCATTAGATTTAAGCTCTGAAGTTTTTATGTTTTAATGAACCCTGACACTATATATGGACTTTATATATATCCCTTTTAATAAGTATTAGAATCAGTTTTTGCCAGAATACTTCAATGAAATAAATTTTGTGGGAAATTATTATTTTTATGTTTGTGGTGTTTCCAAAAACATATTCAAGGTTCCTTAAGTCTATAAATGTTCTGAATAAACACTGTTTTCGAAAGATTCAATTAAAGAATGTAATACTTGGCACATTAAACCTAAATGCCTTTTACCTTTAGATGAGTGCTTTGGACCCTCTGTAAATAACATGATTAAAATTCAGTTGTGTATAATGGACAACGGACTAAACATAATTACCACAGTGCAGCTAGGAAAGTATTGCAGCTATAATTGTGTTTCTTTAATTATCTCATCTCGAAATTTGTAGACCCTGTATAAACCATGAATGATCCCCAAATTAGCTATGAATGTTTCCTGTATAGTCTATGAATGTTTCTGAGAAGAAACTAGAGGTTAACCTTTTCAAAGGATATAAATAATGGTTTAACTGGACAACCTTAAAATTAGCATAAAGAATAACTCTTTGTTACATTCTATTCATGCACCAAGAACGAGAAAATATTATCTAGTCAGATTACAGTGCTCTTATCTGCTTTATCCTTTCAATTTGGTTACAATTTTTTAAAACTTCAATTTAAAAATGCACATTAAATGGGAATACAACAACAAATATAATACTTGCCACTCACATACCTCTGCAGTAGTTAGTCACTATGGAAACTTCAAAGGCATACAGTCTATATGCGCCTCTCCCCATTGTCACATAGGAGAAGAAAAGTTAATACCAAGTTAAAAGCTGGGATTGAAAATGGTATAAATAATAACGACTATGACCAAGGCAAAGGATCTAGAAAGAATGTTGAGGGAAAGAGGCCTCACTCTGAATATTGTACATTAATGAAGAGAAAAAAAGAGAGATAATAAGCTTTGATGGAGAGCAAGTAAAATGACTGTGTATCAGAAAATTCCCTAAACTTTGATATCAAAAGGTACCTTTGCAGAATATAGTATAGGGAAAGTTTACTACTCCAAAGTTACACTTCACAGAGCTAAATGTAATGGCCACATTTATAATCTAGGCCTACTCCCATAATTTAAATGCTAATTAGTAAGTGTATAGGTACAGCTGAGGCTCAGAAGTAGATTCCAAATGATATAACTGGAATTTTTTAAAACATGTATTATAAAAAAGTGGTAGGGTTTTTATTTTTCTTTCAAAGTTAGAGTAGCTAGATGACTCTGTGCCTTCCCTTCTTTCCTTCCAAATTCCTAAACTGTTTTAAGTGCTTTTGATGCTTTCTCACATTCTCAATGTATTGTTTAAATCCAGAGAAAGGGTTTTCTACCCTTTACTTTTACTTTTTTGATTTTAGTAAAATAAAGTTTAAAAACCATGTCTTCCTCCACTGAAATGAAATTTAAAAACCACGGCTTCCCTGATGTCATCAGATAAAAATCGCATAGATTAAGATGAGAAAATGTGTGAAGACTTGAAAAAGTCTTTTATAGGGCTTCAATTGTGTGTTCAGTGCCTCTGTGTGGAGCTCAGTTTTATGAAAAGAAAACAGATAGAATACCAATAAAATATGGTTTGTTTTTCTATCTCTTCTACAGTTGTAGTTTAGGCCATATCATTATGAAGTTTTTCTTTAAAAAATGACCTAGAAATGGCTCAACTCACATACAAACCAGTACAAAATGCAGTAAATAAAAAGCATTTCAAGTACCATTGCAGGGTCTTGTGTTCACAGCGGATTGAATGTTAGAAGTCATTCTGTAAAGACTGAAAATATGTCATAACATGTTTGAAAATTAAGTTTCTCTATTCAGTTTGGAACTCCTGTATATTTTCTTTTGAAATGAAAGCTAATACCATCTTACAAATTGAGAGGATAAAGGAGAAGACTATGTTTTCCTCTGAATGGCTTAAAGGCAGGCTGTTTCCTGAGTCTTAGAGCTGCATGTGGCAAGTGGTGGGGAATAGTAACACATGAAAGGTTCATTGGTTTTGCAAGGTTGTATCCCTCATATATCCTGTCATTGTGTAGGACTTTAACACACTGTGATCTGTGTTCAACACTTTCCGTAACTGATGGCATTAACATCCACGCCCGTCATCACTGTGCCATGAGTTTGTTTAATCATGTTGTTCCTGTATTCCAGGCCTTGTCCAGCTTTCTTACCTCTCCTAACACCTTTACTCACTTACAAAACATAGTTCTTGGCAGGAGTGAAGACATTTATTTCAGTCGAAGGAATCCATGTTATTTTTCTGTAACCTTCAGCCCTTCATCTTTTTTTTTTTTTTCAGTATTTACAGTGAAGGTGTAAATACTAAAGATCTTTGCTTCTAAGAGAACTGTTTGGTTTGCCTAGTCTGAGAACTGGCTTATGTTCATAAAACTAAAACCTGTTTTCTTTTAGTGGGGAGAGGGAGATGAACTACAGAGAAAAACATTGGGATGTATCTAAAAATTATGGTAGTGGTAATGGCTAACATTTGGCGAGCATGCATTATCTGTGGACCCTGTTCCACAGACTCAACATGCATGAGGTCCTAAGAATACCCTTCAGGGGTGACCTATTCGTAGCAAGGGGACTACTGAGACTTCAGTAATTTAATGAAACAAACACTACTAGAAAATGATAGAACAGGAATTTAAACTAGCAGTCCAACATCAGAATCTAAGTTCTTGACAAAGAAATTATTGCTATACACACAAATATTAAGTCAGAGGAGAGAAAAACTTATAGTAAGAAACCTTGAATTTATTTCGTGAGAATTGCCATGTGCGTTTCCTTAAAGATGATGATTTATAGTTTTCTTCCTTTTTATAGATTTAATGTGGACAGGGTTGGAAGGGCCAAACCTTAATGTCAGGGTGCTATTTAAGTGCAGATTTCTAGTTTTCATGACACAGTATTTTCGTATTCAGAATATGAGCTCAGTAACTGAACATAGCTTACTTTTCTAGTGATACGTTTTTGCCCTAATTTCTGTTGGAGATATTTTGAATCCTAGGCATGTTTCCTGATATTTAGCAAGAAGTGAAAGAAAGGTTTGTTAGCCTCTCAAAAGCCTCTCAAAAGTTTGTATACTGGTGAGTTGATATTAAGACAAATTTATTATTACAGATGATGATGAAAATATATACAGTATTTAGTAAATCAAAGAATGTTATAAAAATAAAATAGAATATTGGTTTCATAGATAGACAATATCTATGAATATGTATATTTGTGTATGTTAAATCATATATAAAATGTATATAATTCTCAAAGGTTATACACATAATTTGGTATTAGTCCAGAGACTGGAAACTGTAACAGAAGATTTACTCAGAATAATAAGCAGTATATAGTAAGATAATCATAACTCAACAAAGTAGTAGCTTCATTCATGGCTTCATTCATTCATAGTAGCTGAAAGTGTAGATCACAGGAACTCAGCCTCCTGTTGAGTGATCAGGCTTATGTTACAAGAGATTCTGTTTTACAACAATTTTATTTCTTTGTATTTAAGAATCTTTATTTTTTCTTTGAATGCAAGGTAAAATTCTGACATTCAGGCTTTTGTTCATGTGTCTAAGGTTCCTCCTCCTACCCGCCAAATCTGTGCTTCAACCATATCTTGCTGACTGTCATCGTGGGCAGAATGACCCTTCCCCCATATGCCTATGCCCTATTCCTCGGAACATGTGAATATTTTATGTTATATGGCAAAAATGACTGTGTAAGTGTAGTTAAGGTATCAGATTTTCAGATCTGCAGTTTTTCTTCGTTAACCAGTTGGGCTAAACTACTCACATTAACCCTTTAAAGCACAGAATTTCCTTTGCTGGAGAGAGAAGACACTCAGCAAAAGAGGTAGATGAAGAGATCTGAAGCATCAGAAAGACTCAGTGTATCATTGCTGACTGAACGATGGAAGAGGCAATGTGATGAGTAATGTAGACAGTGTAAGGAGCTGAGAGAGAACCCTGGCTGTCTAGGAACCAGGAAACAGGTCTCAGTTCCACAGCTACAGTGAACTGAGCTTGGCCAGTGTTCTGAATGCATATGAAAGTGGATTCATCCCCAAACCTCCAGAAAAAAGGCAGCCTAGATAGTACCCTGATTTTTATCTGGCAAGACCCAGAGCAAAGAGCATCAATCCCCACCTGTAGAACTGTGAGATAATTAAACATGTATTGTTTTTGGCCACTAAATTCCTTGGTCATCAGTTGCAACAGCAACAGGAAACCAGTACATTGAACTATAATGCATTTGCTCCACCTTTCTCATAACCAGTATCTCCAAGGCTGACCTCAAATGACATTTCCTCCATAAAGGCTTCTATGAAAAATCACTCCAGTACCTGTTGGTGGGTCTCCATCAGATGAATCCTCCACCGAATGCTTGCGTATGTCTGTCTGTGTGTGTCAGTATCTGTGTGGTTGTGGGTGTGTGCAACTGTGTGTGTACATGCCTGTGGTTGTCTCCGAATGTGCGCGTGCATGTCTGTGTGTGTGCTACTCTAGGATTGTCAGTGTCTGTGTTTGCATGTTGTACGTGTACATGTTGGCATGTACATCTGTGTAACTTACATGTTGCATCTCTGCCCCTGCACTTCGTCATTAGGTTTCGTGTTATATTTACCTCTTTGCATTCATCTGTCCCTACCACATTTATTTGATACAGTGCTTTGCACACAGATGATGCCCAATGCCATCAATGTTGCATGCTGAGTGTCATCCTCAGAGAACCTAACAGTGATTAGACATGGTCCTTGTTTACATTTACTTAATTTTAAGTTGTAGGGATATATGGTAAATAAAACCGGGTTGTTGTCTTTACCTTACCGGATCTTACAATTCACTGGATAAAGCTAAACTTAGTCTTCTAGCAAATGCTACAGAAGAAAAGAATATACTGCCATGAAGGCTTACAATCAAAAGTATTTATTAAATAAAAGACTGCGTTACTGCTAAAGAAACTCAATAGTAATTGAGATTAATCAGATTAAATGCACAGTAATACTTCACGATAGATATTAGAAGTAGGTACAGTTTCTTATTCCAAAATTAACTTCTTTCCGTCTTCCTCAAGGATGTAATGAGAAGTGAAATTGAGCTGCACTCTGTGGAGCTTGACTTAGAATACTTTTCAACCATGGCTGAACGTTAAAATTAGCCAAGGAGCTTTCAAAAATGAGTGATGCTTGGGTCACATCTCAGCCTAGGTGAATCAGCATCTCCAAGGCTGGCTTGCAGGCAGCAGTATTTTTAAAAGCTTTCATGCTACTTCTGATGCCTATAAAGACTGGAAACTACTGCTTTCACATTTTGGTGTGTTTTCACAATTAGTGGTTAAAAGAACCAGGACTGTGAAAGAAAGGCAATGAAATCTCCCTCCTCAGAGATCACTCAGCATTTAAGCTAGAAGGAGTCTCTTCAGAGTGTGTTGGGGATTAGTGGTTATGTTCGAATATAGGCTGGAGCTGATTCCCCCATTACATAATATTTATGGCAATTTTTTCTGATTATAAAAGTAAGAGTTTCTTAGTGGGAATTTCAGGGAAAATGGAAAAACGTGAAGACAATAAAAAATTACAGTCCCATCAATCATTCTGACCATTTTTGGTAAGAAACTCAGGTCATAGGCTAGTGGATGTATATATATGCAAACATATTTATGTGGGACATACAGTTTTTTAAACTTGGTCACTTCACACCACACTGGTCATTATCCTCTGTAAAGTTTTGAGTTATTAACCGTTGAAATATCATCTCTTTTGAGGTGTGCACTTCAAACAATTATTTTGGATAGTCTCCTATATTATCACATATTCTGCTTTGAAAAGAATGAATGGCTATCTACTACTACATTCTATGAATACAAATTTGACTATTCTAATTCCTATTATTGAACCTGCTGTTTCTAATTCTCTTGACTGTTGTAATGTTGCAATGCAAATACTTGCTCATGATTCTTTGCATAAATATCTGGCTGTCTCTTAATGATAGACTCCTATTTCTTTTAAAGGGTTTTTTTGTTTTGTTTTGTTTTTGTTTTCATGCCAGGAATCAAACCCAAGGCCTCATGCTTGCCTGGCAGGTGATGAACTGCTGAGCTGCAGTCCCAACCTTTAACAATAAATTCCTAAAAGTAGAATTACTGAGCCAAAGAGTATGAGTATTCTCAAGATTTTTATTTAGCACCAAATTGTCCTCCAAAAGGATTTAATAATTTCCCTTACCCTAAGTTTTCGCTCACACTGAGCAGTAAGTGTGCTTTTGGTTTTTATTACATTTCTTTATCCTGGGTAAGGCTATTTTCTCTTATGTTTATTATGTTATTATGTTATGATTCATCTGCTTATTTTTTCTTCACAAGCTAATCTTTTCTCTTGATGTATTTTTCTTCTTGGATTACATAAATGCTAGTCTAAGTAACCCTTTTCATGTTGTATTTGTGCTGTACTCCTTTCAGGTTTCTTAGTGGACTTTTTCATCTGTTCTTGAATTACTAAAATTTTCCATTTAATACAGTGAAATCTTTTCTAATAATTTTTTCCTTTAAATTTATGCTTAGAAAAGCATTCCACCATAGGTAAGGTCAGAAACAAATTCAAAGTCTTCTTCTAATACCCTTGTGGTTTTCTGTGTTCCTTACTGAGTTGTGTGGTTCTCATTCATCGAAGCAAACTTGAGGTGGAGGCTTGAGAGCCAGATCTAAGACAGTCTGGATCTCCCACTTACTCTCACCTTCAGGAATCGACTGAAGCTTTCCAGGTCTGTATTTCTCTTCATGTAGATACTGAAAATAAAACCTGACCTGTGAAGGCTAAAGCAGGTGTCCTAGGAAGCAGTGAGCACAAGCCCTTGTATGTCATAAGTACTCAAGAAAAAGGAAAAAAGCGAGTTCCTCCAACCCATTTCTTCAGTGACATTCTGAGACAAGTATTTGAAAATCTAGGAACATTTCCGAGTCAGTTTCCTCCAGTACATTTCCAGGACTTGATTTTGGGCTGTCTTCCTTCACAGATCTAATTATCTGACACATTTTCACTTCCATGTCGAGTTTATGGAGCATGTATTGAAAGACTTCTTCCTTCCTTTCTGAATTATTGTTTTCTTCTGTTTAGTCTTCACATGTATCTTTCTATTCTCTTTAGCCTTTGACTGACATTTGTGTTTTGTGATGTGCATTTAGAACACTATATAAAAATAAACTGCATTGTGTTATTTAAATATTTAGAGGCCTTTGTAGCCTGTGGGCTATTTTTAAAATGACCTTTAAAACCATTTGCAAAGAAGACAAAAGTAATGGGAGGAAAGAATAACCTTTTAATGTTTACTTCATTAGAGGTGTTCCCTACCTTGGATATACTGCCTTGCTTTGATAGCTCATAATGTAGGATACATCAAAGACCCTAATAATGGAGAACAATGGAGAGACAATTTTTAAAAGCTGATTTTGTGTTATTTCTGCCACCATTAGGTATCAGATGGAAAAGATCTTTTTCATTTAAATAACTTAGAGAGACTCGTGATAGATTTTTCTATATACAGTACTGTAGACCCCCTTAGTAGTGTTAGTGAGTAAAGAGAGATTTAGTGAATTAGGCTTATCAGGTTTTCCTAGACAGCTTTTTTTATGTGATTTTGTTTTTGAGGGTTTCCTCCTACATTGTATCTGATTCAATAACCACAAGCCAAATGGCAGTAACATTCGACTCCATTCTTTCTTTCATTCAATCTCCATTCAGCATTTCTTCAAAATATACTAGTCACTGTTTAAATGTGCTGTAAGGGTCTGGACCTAGAGCAAATGTTAGCCTTCCAGAAACTTCCCTGAGGGGGGAAAAATGAGATAGATAAGAGCCCAGGGCTTCTGTGAGAAGCCAAGTTCTGAGTGGCAGACAAGGCCTGCAATGAGGAGCAAGTGGCAGCCTGAAGCTGGGCTGAAGAAGGAAACACACCACAAGGAAGGGCTGATTAGAGAAAACAGGAAGCCAGGTTGTACCCTTTGTGGTGTGTTTTGATAGGGTACAGGCAGATTGAATGGACTTGCTTTTATTCATTTTTAAATAGAGGCAGGTCTTAGGAAGATAACGCCCTCTTGAACTTTCTAATACAGTAGAGTTAAGGCATATATATGTAGGAAGTTAAATATGAGGACAAAGCAGAATATGATGGATACCTGAGTGGACACCAAGTAAGCACTTGGTGAACACCAAGTTAGCACTACTTTCAGTATCAGAGACTTTCTGTGCTGAAAAAAAAAAAAATTCCAGCATAAAGTCTGACACATAGAAAGCAACTCAGTAAATATTACCTGTGAGGTAGACTCTATTGTTTTCATTTTATAGAACCAGAGACTGAGGTTTAGAGAAATTGAAAACTATATTCAAGAGCACTCAGCTGGTATGTGATGAAGCAGGTTTTAAGTCCAGGGCTGCCAGACCCCAGAGCCCTAGTCATCACATCGCAAACTGTGGCTGAGAATGAAATGTTTGAAAACAGTGTGTGGTCCATAGAATAATGTGTCCCTCCCTCGAAAATCTCTACATCCTATTCCCTCGAATCTGTGAGTATTTTACCTTACAGAGCAAAAAGTATTTTACAGATGTGATGATTAATGATCTTAAGATGGGAAAATTTTCCAGGATTATCTGGCTGGCTCCAATGTAATCAGTGTCTTTATGAAAGAAAGGCAGGAGTGTCAGAGAAGGAGAGGTGACAGTGGTAGTAGAAATTAGAGAAAGAGATTGGTAGATGCTGTGCTATTTATTCAGAGGAAAGAGGAAGAGTCCTGAGCCAGGGAATGTGGGCAATCTTGAGATGCTGAAGAAGGGAAGGAAACAGATCCTCCATTAGGAATCTGCAGAAGGAACTTACCTTGGCCAACACTTTGATTTTAGTAAGACCCATTTCAAACTTCTGATGTCCAAAGCCATGTAAGAATAATCTGTGTGTTTTTAAGGCTTTAAAATAATTGCAGTTTGTTATGGCAGTGATAGGAAACCAGTAGGCAGTGTTTCAAAAACATTAGGCCGGCAGTGGAATAGAGAGGGAATCGACATAGCAACTGTGGATAATACCAGCAGGGAGGCTGCTCAGCCATCCAGCCCAGACCCTCTGCACCACTTCCTCTGTGTATCATTTGCCTCCTAGCACTGATGGTGTTAGGACTGTGTCTTTGGGGTTCACTGGTCATCACTGGGACAGTCTAAAGTTCCACCCATTCTTGAAATTATTATTAGCAGCCTAACTTGAAAATAATCTTTGGGGAGTTGTAGATTTGTCTAGTAGTAGATAATTACATTACTGATGCAAAAAATATGATAACTTACCAGTTCTCCCCAGATCTTCCTTTTACCATTTGTATATATGACACGTATTGAATTGGTGCTTCTATTGGGCTGACTTTTATGTCGAGCTTGCAGTACAAAACCATTCAGAATATTGTAAAATGCATTTTTATTACTTTAAGGATTTTGTACGCACAGCTTTGGAGTAGGAGCGAGCGATAAAGAAAAAAGTGACTACATACCGGAGAAATCGCTCTTCCAGTTATACATGGAAAAACTTGAATGCAGTTTGGAATTTCCAGAAGAAATCACAGACACACAGCTAACATTCAGTGGCAGAGGTGATGTCTAAATTAAACATTCATGTTCCTTCACATGACTATTTGCTGAAAAATTCATAGCAGAATGTACTTTATTCTTTTTTATGATTAAAATTTACCCAAAGTGTGCATGCTTATTTATGCCCCTGGGATTAGGGGTCACTATTGGTAAGATAGACAACAGATTAAAGTAACTTTATTTTTCAAATACAGTTTGCTTTAATAAGTTGCAAGTAGACTTAAAATTTTAGCCAATTAAGTTTTAACCTTTTAGTGCCCAAAGCATGTATATGTGACATATATGTGTGTATGTATGTGTACATATACATGTATGTTTGTATATATAGTTTATATATGTGTACATATATGTTACAGTGATAAATCTCAAGTTTGTCTCCCATTTTAGCCATATCTACCTGCCAATTCAGTATAATCTTATGTGTCCAACACAGAACACTTATTTTCTCCACCCTCCTGCCCTTCTCCTAGTGTCTTCCATCTCAGTTTTAACACCTTACATTTACTTTCTCAAACCAAAATTTTGGTACCATCTTGAATTTCTCACAGCCAATCTGTCAGCATATCCCAAAGGATCCCCTTTGAAAGGACATCAAAGCAGACCACTGCCCTATACCACTGCTGTTATGCCTCTGATCTTCTACCACAGGGAGGATCTGTCTTCAAAAAGTGCTCCAGTACAGTCCACTTTATTCTTATTAGTAGCTGAAATGATGCTTCAAAAACATAAATCAGATCATCTTCTGATGAGAATGATACAGTGACCTCTTATCACTCTCAGCATAAAATTCAGTCCTTACCTTGGTCAACAAAACTTTCTGTTATCTGATTACTTACCCTCCAACTGTAATAAACTTGCATTTGTCACTACCTAACCTTATGGTCTGTATGTATTCATTGATTGTTTTTCCCATCAGAATATAAAGTCAGGTCTGTTTTGCACTCTACTGTATCTTTAGTTTCTAAAACAGAGCCTGGCAAAAGGTAAATGTTTTTTAAAAAATTGTAAGTCAATGAATTAATGTTTAGAAATACTTTAAAATTAATGTTTGGTGTGGGTTGCATTATGGTCGTATTTGCAGTCACTCATAGAGCATGCATAGGTATTCACAATAAATATTACACTAATAGTCCATATCTTATGTGTAATTCTTCATACTAAGGCTTCCAGAACTGAAAAATTGAATAAAATACATTCTTTTGCTTATCCTCAAGACATTTTATTATACTCTAATAAAAGAGATAAAGTTTAAAAATAGTTGGACTAACAGTTATAGATTGTAGTAGACTCTGACTACTATACTTATGTTCCAAGAATGATCATATAGGGATTCAAAAAAGCCACTCATATCCAGTGACAAGGATTAAGGAAGTGTTCACTAGGGGATGCTGGGCAGGAGTAGTTTGGCCTAGGTTTGGATAGAGAGTAGTACGTTTGTGGAACTTACAGAAAAGGCATTCTAGGTGAAGGGAGCTCCTTAAACAAAGGTGCAGAAGCAGAAAAGTCCAAGGTGCTTTTCCAAAGGAAAGTATTGACCAAAGAGAAACCAGAGTCAATAATGCCCCAATGACAGTAAATATTGAAGTTCAATAAAAACCAGTCAGCATATCTGCTGTGCGTGAACAATTTTATTAAAATTCAGAAGGTTTGGGCTAAAATACTGATTCAAAAGTCATTTACTGTATTTTTTAATTGAAAAATCTATTTCAGTGGGAGAATTTTGTAAATAGATCTGATCTAATTTATCTAGTACCAACTAGGTGCCCCATGATTAGCAACACTGTTTACTATTTCTCTAGTGTGCAGTCATTAAATTAGCTTTTCCATGACTCATATGAGGTGGTAGGTCTTCCCTTTGGTGTTTGTAAGCATGACTGACCAGCATAGCTCTTGACCTTTAAACTGCTGAACAATAGAATTCAACTCTCATTCCATCATGAAACAAAGATTCTATGAATGAAATGCTGTTAGGCAATAAAGAAGAGAAGTGGCATGTGCTGTGAGATATTGCTATCAGTTCATGACAATGGTTCACATTTTATACTTTTTGGAAGTTGCTTTTCTGAAGGGCTTTGGGAAATTGAATAAATACCTGAAATTAGATGGAGATTTTGAGAGAGCATAAATAATTACTACTAGGGTCTTTTGGGGGAGGGTTGTTGTTGCTTTTTGTTTTAAGGTGTTTTTGTTTGGTTTTTTTGTTTGCTTTTAGTTGGTTGGTTGGTTGGGTTTTTGGCTTTTTGAGACAGGGTCTCACTATTCAGTTCAGGCTGACCTTGAACTGTGTAGCTCAGACGGGCCTTGAAATTGCAGCAATCCTCCTGCAGCTTCCAGAGTTCTGAGATTCCAGCCATGTGCCAACATGCCCAGTACAACTGGGGTCCTTTGGTAGACTGGGACAATTTAAACCCAGATAATTTCCATAAATTCTTAAGAAATCATGTGAATATCTAGGCTATATTCTTCTTAGTACTTGAGTTAAAGACCTTTAAAAAATGAGAAGACCAGTATACCAACATGGAACCCATTAATCTGTATTACTAATATGCACTAATAAATTATTTCAAATGGGAAGAGCTAGAAAATGCAGGCATTAATTTCTCACCTAATAGGCACTCTAAATGAAAGACTTTAATAGAATAAATTTTTTAATATAAGCATTTCTAAAGTAAGTATAAGCAATAGAATATGAAGAGTGAAAATTAAGTCATCAGCTCTAATACCTTCCTTTTCTACTTACAGCAGGGGCTAGGTCTTATTCATCCTTTGACCCCGTGTTGCCCAGCGCCTGGCACTTAATGTACTTTGGGTGAATTAAAACATTTTTTTCTCACATCTTTTGCTTAGGAAGGTCCATACATGGCAAGGGGCATATTGCTGAAAATGAGCAGTTGATAAGCAAAAGTTTGAGAAAATTGAGCTAAAACCATCCAGGGCTTAAACAATAACTCAAAAACTTAAAGAAGGTGTGGCTTTCAAAGTTTCTCCCAGGTTGACTCTTGATCTTAAAATGTACATCTAAACCCTTTAAACCCTAAAATAGTTTTGATGATTTTTGATGACAAATTCAAGTAAATATGAAACTCTGATTATATTTTTAATGTAGAAATATTGACATTAATGAATTTATGACACATTCTGGTGAACTTCCAATTAAAAGTTTTTCCTATCAAGCAATTCAAAAGAAGCAGCTACAACGTGTTTCTATGCAATGTGGATGCTGGGAAATTTTGGTGAGAATGTCAAACAGTAAAAGAGCAGAGTTCAAGCTAGTTCACATCAATATTTATGTTAATTTTGTAAACACTTATTTGCGTGATTTTTTCATGATAGACTAGGTTTCACAGAAAGACCTTTACAGAAACGTTTCAAGGATCAATTATTTAAAAATTATTTGGTCAAACAGAACTATTTGACAATATTATCCAAGTAACCTACTAAGTAAATGTACTGCCTTATTTTTTTTAAACTTAGAACATGATTAAAACATTCTTTTTGTCAACTACATAGTTATCTGGGGTCAAAAGTATTTATTGTTAATAGTTTTTATTTATAATTCATTAAATAAATTATGAAGACTCTGGTTTTTGCTAATAGTGATATTTTGCCCAAGTCATATTGTATACTGGCCATGTAACTCAGCCATAGTCGGGGAAAATGACAGGTTTAAACTCATGTGGATGCTGCAACTTTTAGTTGTCAGCATGACAGACTAGACCCTAGGTGAATGTGGACATTGATTGAGTAGGACATCAGGTGATCAGGACATCACAGAGGCTCTATAGGTCACTTGTCCTACAGCATTTTGGTCCTAAGGGAGCAGGGCTTCTCTTGGCAGAGGTGTGGAAGGTTTTGTTCAATTTCCCAATGATATTTATTGTCTATTTTTATGACTGTAAGAAATAATTTTGATATGTGTTTTATTGATTTTTGACCATCTCAGTACTGATGTAGTAGTTCTTGGCTTAATTGTCAGGATTTTACTCACTCAGATATTTTTCCCTCCTGGGCACTAAATTCTGTTTTACTTCAAACTGACTTTTTCACACTTGGGATCTCAAAACTTGTCCTAGAAATTTCTAACATCCCTTCCCTTATAGGATACATTCCGATTTCTTCACAGTCAGCAGGGACATCACATCTTCACATCTCTTCAGTAAATGACTGAGAAGCCCTGGTTTCCCTGTCGCCCATCTTACCACCCCCTACCTCCCACCTCCAATTCCATCCCCACCCCACCCAAACAAATCACAGCCTGCACCTGGTTCCCTGCGGAGGAGAAAAGCAGTTTGTATTGGCAGAGGACAACACGTAAGAACAATCTCAAAGCCTTCTTAAGGTTATCTTGCTTCTATAACAAGTTAGTGAATCTCTTTTGGCTCTCAGCCATCTCCAAAAGCTTTCCTTGTTGTCTCGTGTGCTGATGTTTAGGGTGGAGTTCTTCCAGTCCCAATCCTCTATGTGTTTAAAAAATAAACTTGGGGTGGGGGGAGCCTGGGACTAACCAAGGGTGAAGGGTAGAGCAGAGGCTGAATCCTATATTCTGCATATTAGGTTAGCATAGTGGGTGCAGGGAGCTAGTTGCCTGTGTTTGAATCCCAGCATTGCCTGTGCCAACTAGTTGTATTAGTTTAAGTTGTTGAGCCTTTTTTCTTTTTTTAATTGTAATTTTTATTTATTTATTTGCGGCACCAGGGATCACACTCACAATCTGGGCAGGTTCTTAAGCCACTGAGCCAAACTCCTGGCCCTGGTTTTTTGAGGCAGGGTCACACACTATGTAGCTCAGGCCGGTCTTGTGCTTGAGTTGTAGCCCAAGCCGGCCTCGAACTCACAACGTTCCTCCTATCTCAGCCTCCCGAGTGCTGTGCACCACCAGGCCCGGCTTAATTTTTATTTTTTATTAGTGCATGTTTCTCGTAGATGATGACTACATTCATCATGGGAATTGGTACCTCTTTATAATACATTTTAATTCTTTTTCCATTCCTTTCCCCTCCCTGCATCCTTTGTTCTCCCATTTGCAAAGTTCTGTCTCCCTATTTCCTTTTTTTGTAAGTTTGTTTGTTTGTTTGAGACAGGGTATCACTACGTGGTTCAGTCTGGTCTTAAACTCATTATGTAGCTAGCCACAAACTCCAGTGATGCTCCTGCCTCAGCCTTTTTATCTGTCTTTTATTTTGTTCATTATTTATGCTTTGGGCTTCTCACATAAGAGAAACCATGCTGGGCAATTATCCAATTATCTCTTTGTATCTCATTTCTAGCCTTCTAGGGTTGTTGTTATAGATTAAATCAGATAATGCATGCTTGATGTACAGTAAATGCTCAATAAATGTTAGATAGTATGTTTTTGTTTTTTGTTTTTTGTTTTTGGAGATGGAGTCTCACTATGTAGTTTTGGCTTGTCTTGAATGCACTGTGTAGCAGGCTGGCCTCAAAACCTTCTGCCTTCCATTCCTGAGTGCAGAGATTATGTGTATGTGCACCATGCCCAGCTCAATGTTAGTGTTATTAAAATGAAATATTATAAAGTACCTACATGTCCAAAAATAGGGGATTAGTAGATAAATTAGGATACACTCAATTTAATGTCATTTAAAAGGACAAAATACTTACCTATATCTATTTTGCTTTATTGTGTTTTGTTTTGAGATAGGGTTCCACTAGGTCATCCAGGTTGGCCTTGGACTCACTATAGAGTCCAGGGTGACGTCACACTGGCATTCCTGCCTTAGCCTGTTAAGTGCTAAAACTACAGGTGAGCGCCACCATGCCCAGCTAACTATATCTTTACATATGAAAAATAAACTAGAAATCCAAATTCCATACTATTAAAACTGATTATGTTCAAGTAGGATGTGGATATATATAGTTCAGAATTTCTACTTTTCTAATTTTTGTTCTTTTTGAACTGCTCAAATTACTGCTTTGGAAGAGGTGAGAATTTACTTTTATAATCAGACAACATTTTTCATTTTAAAGAAAACTCTGTGTGTGTACATGTGTGCACAATACTGGGGTTTGAACCCAGGGCCTTTACACTAACCCTCCCCCAGCCCCCTTTTGAGACAAGGTCTCAAGTCCCTGAGTTACTAAGGCTGGGCTTGAATTTACAGTCCTTTTTCCTCAGCATCCCAAAGCGCTCGGACTGTAGGTATGTGCTACCACACCTGGCTCAAAAAGAGAACTTTTAAATGGTAAACCAATTTGGATGCTTCACTTTCTCCGAGCCTCACAAGGATTTCATCACCACTGTCAAGGTACTTCTAGGACATCAAACTCAGCCACAGTAAATTTTTCCCTTGGCCTAGCTGTAATCTACAGTTTCACCCCAATTAGCCTCTCAGGTGTGATTTTATCTTTTAAGCTCTGAATCTTTCCATTTCTCCGAAGTCTTTTCTGTATGAATTTATAGCCATTGTTGGTGGCAAATGCCTCCTTTTTGTATGTATTCAAAAGAATGGTGCTCTGAACATCCTTCTCCAAGGTTGCCTGAAGCCAAGTGGCCACCATATTCACCTGACATCTCCCAACATCCCAGGCCAGGCATTCAAGGTTGCTTAGCAACCGGCGGCACTTGGCTGCTCTGTTGAGCTTTTTTTGCTTGACTTTCCCTCACTGATAAAATGGATCTCTTGACAACTTCATGGATTTTTAAGAAGATAGGTGTAAAGAGTTTTACAGAAAGAGTTAGGACAACATTTAAGTTGTTCTCAATAAATTCTGATTATGTCTTTGTTTCTGTATGTAATTCTCTCTCTTCCTGTATTTAACTCTACCTTCCTTTATTTTTTCTTGCTCCTAGAAAGAATCTAAGGTACATTAGGATTAAAATAAGCTTGTAAGAAAATCAGGACAAAAAGAAAAAAGCAGAAACTAAATCAGAAATGTATTCTCTAAGGCCCTTTTCATTAATTAGAAGTGGGTCATAAATTTACCTGTGAACTTCTGTTAGCTAAAGAGGACAATCTGATCAGTAACATGCACCAAAAGGTCCAGCAGATGAGCTATCAAGTAGCTTAGAAAAATAAAGCTTTTTTTAGCCTCACATTTTGAACATCATTCTTCCAATGGGTGGTGCTTATACCAGGAATACTATTGCATGTGGTAGACAGTGTCTTCAACAGTATCCTCCATATTTTTATGGGGTTCAAATGAATATGGGACTAGGTCAGTACTCCCAGATTTATTTGATCACAAGTCCTTTCTTTATAGAGGGTCTTGTTAGCCAATATCATACTAGATGCAATAGTTTTCAACTGGGAATTGTCCACAACTATTTGCATGATAAATTTGAAGGCTTATAAAAAGAAAAAACACAGAATTCTGAATAAAAGGGATGCCTAGGGTGTGTATATATATCTACCACAAGCCCACAGACATGTCTTTGTTCTTTAGGACTTTCAAATAATTTGAAACTTGTATAAACTCAATAATTGCCGATTATTTTACTTGTGGTTCTATATATTTCATCTTCCTCTTGTAACTCTTTGGGCATTTTTCTTATACTAAGCTATTTCTAGACATGTAGTTACTTCTCTAATATTCTTTTGATTAATTAAACCAACCCTCATATAGTGTGAGAGGGAACTACAAAGGGTATTTATATACCTAGGGATGGAATCCTTGGGGCCATCTTGCAAACTGACTGCCCCAGAACTCTACAGTGAGCCCTTTCTATAATGCAAGTACTCACACCATACTTTCTCCTTTGAAAATTTTTGCTTTCCCCATCTTGGTATTGGGGATCAAACCAAAGGCCTTGCACATGCTAGGCAGGTACCTGATCTGAAAATTTTCACTTTAACCCCTGTTAGAAGGTCTTAAAGAAGGAATCCTTCTAGTAGGGTTAGATGAGACTTCCACATCATTTGCAATACAGTTATACATACCTACATATGTATATATGTAACCACTGTTTAGTTTGCTTAATTTTTAAAACAAAGTGCAGCCAGTCCTTTAGATGTGATCAGAAAAGTACCACATGTATAAATAGAACACTTACGAAGCTCTCAGGGGGGTTGAGTAAATGATTTGCCAAAGAAAAATGATACACAGGAGCTATGGGCCACTTGGACCATAGTTTTTAAGTTTGTAGGTATTAGTTCTTTTCTATATTTAGGACATTGAAATAACCACTTAAACCACATGTAGACATGCTGACAAATATGTTGAATCAGTGGTATAATTATTTATTTTATGAAGAGGAAATAGGCCTTTTATATAATGACCTTACAATAAGTGTCATTTTTATATATGGAAAAGTAAGCGCCTGCCATTTTCTTGTTATTCTGAAGTCACAGCCTACCACAGAGATTTTAATATTTGAAAACTTCTATTCATTGGAACCTCAGCATTTAAAATAATGATTTTCTTAAGATTCAGCATTCTTATGCACTATACCTGACCTTTCTTGCTCAGGAAAATCAAATGTTCAACACATCTTGTTTCTTATTTTATTCTCTCCACATTGTTTGAAATGTGTTAAATAATCAAGATGCATTTTTATTCCTTTAACTTTTTAATTAGCATTTTATCTGTTGTAGCTATACCTTCTGTAAAATCTTTGTACTTCGGACATCATTTTAACAAAATATTCACTTACAAAAATGAGGTTAAAGCTGAGTGTGGGGGTGCACACCTTTAGTTCCAACTACTTGAATCAGAATAATCACTTGAGCCCAGGAATCAAAGCCAGCCAGGTCAATATAGTGAAAACCCCAACCACCCTTCTACACCTGCAAAAAATGAGGTTGGAGGTAAAAATTAAAAATGTGTAGAAAGAATTCTCTGTGGGAAATTGTATCCTTTTTTGGGTGGGTTATGTCCTAAGGATATTTAGTATTACTTAAATGTAAATGAATTTTATGAAGTTCCTCTTATACTCTGCTGCTTAATCCTACTAAATATATGAAATATATTTCTGGTCTTTGAAGGGATTCATTAAAATAGCATTTGAAACACAAGAAGTCAGCAATATTGAACAAACATTTAAAATGATTAGTGAAAGTAAGCTTGGCTTTACTAGGTCATTAGAAACATACAAAAACTTTTTGAGGGTTAAAATCATTTTTAGAAGTAGTTATATTCATGATAATGATGAATGCAAGAATAACTTAATCGTGTTTTTAGTTTTTAAAGTCCTTTCTCCAAATCAGATACTTTGAGTATAGTAGACAGACAAATGTTGAACAGATGAACAGTATGATAGATTTTAATAATTATATGTCCTTATAGAAGCCATATTTTCTATTTTAAGAAACATGCTAATTTTCTTCCAATACTGAGCAATTGAACTCAGGGCTTCATGCATGCTAGACCAGCCCATACCACTGAGCTACATTACCAGTCCATTTTATTTTTTGTCAGGATTATAACCACTGTGCCTGGCTAACATCCTGACTCTTAAAGTCTTTCTTCTGAAACCTTTGCTGCAATAAAAATTTTAAAAGTATTTATCTAGTGTGTACCCTTCCCTCCTGTATCATCATTCTTAAATTTTTAAAAACTAAGCCCATGCCGGTGAATTAATTGGACTGAGTTTTGTTTGACAGATTCAGTGTATCTCACAGAGTAGCCCTTCCAAATCTGTGTGGAAAGTGGCTTGTTGGTACAGCCCCCATGGCCTTTAAGCAAATTATTCTACCCTGAATGGAACTCTGAATCTCACTTATAAAAGGATAGAGAAGTTTGCTTTTATTCTCACAAAATAATGACAATTTATTCCCAGACATTTTTAAAGACTACGCCCTGACTTTTAAATATTTGCAGAAAAATTGTGGTAAACACACAGTAAAAGAAAAACAAAAACCAATCCTTCACACAGGTGCTGAATTTACAAAAGAGGATAACCTTGAGTAGTGCCAGACTGGATGCTTAATGTATACAAGGTGTGACCCAAAAATAACTACAAATATTTAAATAAATAACTTTTTGCAGTAAAAGACACATTGCCATTAATACCCCTCAAAACACACTCGGTTCAAACACTTATTCCCTCAGTTGCTACTTACTTAAGCAGTTCTGGAAATCCTCTTTGTTAGTGTTTTCAGCTGTGTGGTCATAGCTGCCTTGATGTCCTGAATCAATTCAAAACACTGACAGCAATTCCTATCAAATAAAAACATTACGGTGTGTCTTCTCCCACCTTGTTCACCAGATCTGGCACCATGCATGTTCTGGCTCATCCTCAAAGTCAAAATGACTATGAAAAGTAAATGCTTTTGAATGAATTCAGGACATCGAAGTAGCCATAACAGTGCAACTAAAAACATTCACAAAAACAACTTACAGAACTGCTTTAAAAAGTGGCAAGAACAGTAGGATAAGTGTGTTCAAAGTGAGGGTTGCTATAATAAATTTGTTATTTAAACATTCGTTGTATTTTCAGATCCCACTTCATACATGCAGCATTGGTTTTACATGGGGTGCATTTAGCTAAAATAGTCTGCAGTATTCTGGGAAGGGGTCATGAAAATTCCATGCTTTTCTAGTTATTACTTCTTCCAAGGTCCACTGCTTGGGAATACATGATGACCAAGCCTGTGGAAAGCATGGGCAGCCCTAGCAGAATTTTGAAGAGCTTTGAAAGGGCCAGTGGTTAGCTGCAGACACTCAAGGTAAAAACCTCCCGGATTAATAATCTTGTGAATCTCACAATCTTGTTTTCCTCTCAGAGGTATTTCCTAAAAAAAACACCAAATAAAATGTGCCATGATGTCAAAGAATCCTTGATTTGGAAAGGATCTTTCAAGTCATCCAGTCTGATTATTCATTACTGCCCCAATTTCTTTTAAATAGTTGACTCTAATTTCATATATAATTACTAAAATGTTGATCAAAAGACAAATAAATATCTGGTATTTCTTTTGTTTTCATACTTATCACCTAGCACTTGTGACAAAAATACCTATTTAAGAATTTTTCTTCCTCTACATTTGGGCTGTCCAACAAATGAAATGAAAATGTCACTTGTTAGACTGACTTTTGTTATTTTCATAACAGGGCTCTTTTCACTTGGCCCTTAAATTTCCTTACACTGTCAAAAACCTAGAACTGTTTGAAATCCCAGGTATTTTTAATGGGAGTTGTCTCAGCATGGGGACATTGTCAAATATTAATCTTCAACAAGAAATAATAGTGGAGTAGTGTTACTCGCTTTGACTGCAGTTCAGAGGTTTTAGGAGTAATTTACAAGATCTCTTCTCTTTTCAGATGTGTATAGGTGGACCAGAAGAGAAGGTGTATCTGCTAGACTTTATTGTCTACGCTCTATTGTTCTTCATTGTTTCATGATTATGCCATTGAGCAAGTGAAAGGATTAAATGTTCTGGGGGACTGCCCAAGCTTCTATTACATAACAATTCCTGGAAAGCACTCTGGTAATTTAGCAACATTTTCTGTCATTTGTATGAAATCTGTTTGTCTCTGACCTTTCTCAATATACATTGTAAGAATGAATATGAGATTTGATGGAAAGTGTTTTGAATTACTTAGAAGTAGGCAAGATGATGTCATTACAAAACATTTTACTTCTAATATTTTTGAAATATAGAAGCCAATCTAGAAAGCAAAAAAAAAGTTGACTTATGCTGACTAAAATTGACAAATACTCACCTTGGTGGAGAAAGGTAATTATTGAAGTATTATTTTCTTTAGATGCAAATCTATAGATTCTCAAATTCTTTAAAGCAAGAAAACCATTTTATTTTATATTTGAAAGCTGAGGTATCAGCATTTTCATATGCTTAAAAAATGCGGCAGTTTTCACATTCTAATATCAGAGGCCTAATTTGTCAGAGATTTGTTCCTGGAGGGTCTAGAGAGGTGTGCCTGGTTTCAGTTTAAATTAATGGAAATGGGGACAATGTAGTGTTCAGTTTCACTGTACTTGTGGTTTTCGTATTATAAATTTGGCCTTTTACACCAAAGAGTGAGTTCTTCCTCCTTTTTTTTTTTTTTTTTTTTTTTTTTCTGTCTTTTTGAGACAGGGTCTCACTCTGCAGTTCAGGCTGGCCTTGAACTCACTTTGTCGCCCAGGCTGTTCTCGAACTCGCAATGATCCTCCTGCCTCAGCCTCCCAAGTGCTGGGATTATAGGCATGCACCACGTCTGGCTTCTTCCTCAATTTTATTATACTTTTAAACAAAACCTTTAGTAGATAATAACCAAAAAATATGGATCTAATGAGTATGATTTTCATGTATTTAAAGCTTATAAATAAAATTCGCAAGGTAGCACTTTCCTCTGGGGACAATAGACAGAAATAAGATAGAGGGGCTATACTTCTACCTATGTTTGGACACCTAGTCTATTATTAATTTTTCCCATTTATTTTGTATCTAAGCTGAATACTTCACAAACGTGAGGTAGGAAATGGATTTTCTTCTTTATATTTTATATATAATGACAATTTTTCTTAATATTTATTCAGCAAGCCAAACAAACATTTGTGGTTTGTTTCTGTTAAAGCACATATACAGTACACATATTCAGTCATCTTGAAAGAATATGCACTTTGGAGAAATAAAATGTTTTAATAGCAGGACACATAGTAGTCTTGTCATTGCTGGGTGAGAGATAAAGGATTATTAATCTTTTTTAAAAGTTTCAAGTATGTGTTTTTAAATTTTCCTTTTGCATTTGTCTTTGGTTCCTCGAATTTTCATGTGATTGGGAGAATATGCACTGAATATGTTTGTGTATATATCGGATTCTGACGTTGGCCTTGCTGTCTTTACAAATTACTTCTCTGAAGATGTGGAAAAGCACGTTGGTCCTTCTGCCGTATCCCTCGTGTCTTCTACCTTCCTCCGTACCCATAGAGCTCATTCTGTCTTCTTCTTTTTCTCACCTCCTCCTGGCTTTTTCTCTTTTGTCTCCCTTTTTATGCAGAGTCTTTACTGTCTAATTTTAAATTGATTAGAATGCATTAATTTTTAAATAAGTGTCACATAGCCTTAACTGAGCACTAAGAGGTTGAGAAGGCTTCATGGTGTAGAGTCTAATCCAAAACTAAGTGAGAAGAATTTTAAAAACAAGGGCTGCCCTTCGTTAGCCCCATGCCATCTCCTGACAGGCGCCGCGCACCTCCGTGGCCGTGCCAGGCCAGGGCAAGCCCTGCTGCCTGCACCGTTTACCCTCTGTCAACAGCTTCAGTCGGAGCCGGGCGATACTGAACACGCGAGTCTGTCATGCGTCAGCCTCAATTAAGCTCATATCGTTGTACTTAGGGAACAAAACAGCCTCCTGTTAACCATTTTTTTGTTGTTGTTCTTTTTTATCCCTCTTCCATGTTTCTCATTCGACTCTCTCTTGATACTGATGTATCATTTGGTGAAAGCATATTCACGGTATTTTAACTTTACATAAACAGAAACACTTTTCAGAGGAAATAACTCATATAGGTTCCAGTGTGTTGACTCTGCTCATGTGTGTTCACGCAGGAGTTTATTATTTAAAACTGGGAATTATAAGCAACTCTCACTGATGTTTTGTACAGGTGCCAAGCTTGGTCTTGAGGCCAAGGAAAATTTTCCTATAGGCCTTTTGGGAGTTTAGAAGCACAGGCATTCAGCTTTACCAAATGGTAAACTGCTTCTCTTCCTCCCGACTTCTTGTTGACTCGCGCCCTGGACATACAAGGTGGTGGTGGTACTTTTCTCTTTTTAAGAAGAAGAAACTTAAAACTACGGTAGAGGGAGAGCAAGGAGTATAGGCAGCACTGGTTTGCTCCACTATTTTGCTTCACTATTTTACTTCACTATTTTGTAGTCTAACCTATATGTGTGGAAAAACTAAAAGACCACTCATGGCTTCTTCATGCAGGGTAGTTGGCTGGCCAATTTAGTCTTTTATGAGAAATTATCATTTAAAAGTAAACCTCAAAAAAAAAAAAAAAACTAATGAAGCAGCTTTGAGGCAAATGTTCTTTCCTTTATCCTGATATCTATCACAGACCCAAAAGAGCTCCTGTGTGCATGGATGGACAGCTAGATATTGAGATAGTTAGGGACACTGAAAGACTTAGAGAGATTTTATGGGCCTGGTCGTTGTGTGAAGTCCAGTTAACCCAAGAGGTTGTTGTTGGCTGTTGGTTACAAAGCACAAGATGAAAGAAGTAATAACAGTATAAATCTTGCAAGGTTTGTGCAGCAGCAAAGTTCTCTTCAGAAAGTAAGGTCAGTTTCACAGGTGAGAATGGGGGCAAAAAGTATATAGGTGGGGGTTTTTTTGTTTGTTTTTTATAAGCACACCACCATCGTAGGTATGTAGCTTTTAAATAGAATCATATTGCTGGATCAATCTAAGGAAATGAATGGTGTATACAGGTAATGGAATTCAGGTTTCCAAAATGTGGGGCAAATGGATTGTTGTTGAAATTGTTAACTGAAAAACTTAAAAATCTATAATTATCCAGAGTTTGTATCAGTAATAGGTTAAGGGTTTCCAATATGATGATGTAGCAGCCCATAATATTGGCTTTCTGGGGGATATATATTAGCGTTAACTGTGAAGTTATTGAACATCTGGAATGAAATATTGTTTGCAAAAGCCAACTGTCATAGTAATTTAACAAGGGCAGAGTTTGTCTGAGATACTATACATTGAGATTTCCATTTGAAAAACAGATGACCACAGAGAGTCTATATAAAATATTATTTTGTACTTACTTTTGCACCTCAGGTCCTGATGAATATTGTAGAGGGAGTTTTCACTTCAGCGTTTCCTAGAGAGTGCACCCCTTCTTATTTGAGTGGATCAGTGACTATTTAGGTTGATTAATTTAACATATAATTATGAGTGGCTTTTAGGTGGCAAACACGTACTTGTTATGTATAACTGAGTCAGTGGTACAAAAAGAAAACAAACATCCTTACCTCTCATGGTCTTTATAGCCTGGTGGTAGAAATAACCAATAAAATGTATGCATTTTAAGTTGTATTAAATGAATTGATAGGAATTCAAGTGGCTGTTTGTTATAATATATAACACATATCTTGATCCTAATCTGGGGTTCAGAGAAGTGTTTCTAAATAAGTGACAGTTTGTATGTGATCTGCAAGATGAGTAAGAGTTTAGTAAGCATAGAGATTGCAGAAGGCTGGGGGAATGGGACTAGTCCTCTATGCATAAGGAGCCAGTACAAGGGCTCTGGGAGCAGCAAGGAGTACGGCACGCCAGTGAACCGAGGGCCGCCGTGGCCAGAGCACAGGGAGGGTGAGGGAGTGCGCACCACAGGCAGGGATGAGAGCCTGGCCATACCGAGTCTCTTCATGGCTCATTTTCTTAAGGAAAGACATTTCCTTCTGAAAAATGAGAGGGTTAGCATCAGCGTTTTCAACCTAGGAGACTACTGAAAACTGGTGACATTTTTAATTGTTCCTATTAGCTGACTTTAGCAGGCAGAAGCGGAGGATGTTCAATGCCTTCCGCATTTGGAATAGCTCCATAAGACAGGGGATAGTGCTGCCCAAATGCTACTGGTGCCTCCAGTGGGAAACGCTATGCTAACCAATCACTTGGCAGGGTTTCCAGTCTAATCTATATTGTAAATAAAAATAAAAAGCAGTCCTCTAGAAAACAATGAAACTAATGGCAGTACTTTTATTTAAAGCTCAAATCTTAGACATTTCAAACTAGTGAGACAAATAAAAGCTCCAAAACAAGGTGGGCTTCACAACCTAGATATAAAAACATATTGTTTGGTACATTGAAGGCTTTTCGTTTTTGTTTTGTTTTTTGGTACCGGGGATTAAACTCATAACCTCATACCTGAAAGGCAAGTTCTTCAGCCACTGAGCTAAATCCCTGGCCCGTTGAAGGCTTTTCAGTGGAAAATCCCCAAGAATAAAAAAGAGGGAAACAACTAAAACCAGAATAGAACCAGAACATTAAGCTAGAGGTAGCTAACGAAGCCCCCCATGCCTGGGACCAAATGCATCCACCAGCACTGCAATTGGGATTGTAAAATGCTGGAGTGCATGTGTACTTGCATGTGAGCACACGTGCATACATGCACACAAATCAACATGCACGTGCATACAGGCACACACACACACACAAAATAACATAACTAAAGTTAAAACTTCAGTTTGGCCAGTATACATGAAGAGGGCTGAAATAGGCCTATTGAGTTCCAGAAAAATAAAACAAATTTTTTTTTTTTCTGAGAGAAAGCATACCTAAATTAGACTCTCTAGATGCCCACAGGTTACTTTCAACCAAATTTGAGCTTATAAAAAAATTTACCAAACATCCACAGAAAGAAAATTACCATAAATCAGAACCAACTCAAAAAACAAACAACACAGTTTTACTACCAAAAGTTTTCAGATGTTGGAGCTATCAACTTATGATATAAAACAGGAATATACATAATATACTCAGAAAATAAAGAAGAAATTGTCAAATGACCAAGCAACAGACTGTTAAAATGACCTTAATGTTTTGTTTTGTTTTGTTTTTTTGCAGCACCAGGGGTCAAACTCACAACCTCCCGCCTGACAGACAGGTGCTTAAGCCACTGAGCCAAACTCCCAGCCCTAGTTTTTTGAGGCAGGGTCACACTGTGTAGCTCAGGCTGGCCTTGCACTCGCGTTGTAGCCCAAGCTGGCCTCAAACTCACAACACTTCTCCTACTTTAGCCTCCTGAGTGCTGGGATTAAAGGCGTGTGCCATTATTGTTTTTGTTTTTGATACAGGGTATCACTATGTAGACCTGACTGAGCTTGAACTCAATGTGTAGCTCAGGCTGGCCTCAAACTCATGGCAACCCTCTTGCCTCAGCCTCAGTACTAGGGTTACAGGCATTCACCACCACACCTGGCTAGGATGAATAGGTTTAAAGCCAGTGATTAAAAATAAATAAATAAATAAGCTGAAATATCAATTAGTGAATAGGAAAATTGTTGTCAATAAATCATACAGAATTCAGCACAAAGAAACTCAGATGAAAAGTGTGAAAGAGTACTGAGATGTGTGGAATACAATGAGAATACCAAAAAGACCTCAATTTGGAGTCCCAGAAGGTAAAATTAGAGGAGCTATATTTTAAAATGCAGTCATTGAGAATTGTTCAAGTCTAGCAAAAGAAACAAATTCACAGATGATGCACAACACTAGCCAAGCAAAATAAGTTTTGAACAAATTCACATCTAGACACATTGTTTTGAAACTGTGGAACAGTAAAGCCAATAAGAACTAAACCCACCAGAAATAAAAGACATAGGCTGGGAATGTAGCTCAGTGGCATAAACACCTATCTGGCAAGTGGAAGGTCTTGAGTTCAATTTCTGGTATCAAATAAAATAAAATAAAAAATACAATTGATGTAAGAAATAAAAGGCGCATTACCTACAAGCAAACAATAAATCAAATTATAAGTAGGTATCTCAAGAAGACAAAGAGTAGAATGTCTTCTCGGATTTAAGAGAAATACCTGCCAGTCTACACACAATAGATAAAGTAAGAGTTGCCATTAGTAGGTTTGTTTTGTTTTGTTTTGTTTTGTTTTGTTTACCAAAGGAACTTTTCAAAATCAGTACTTCAGAAAGGGGAACAGTTCTCCAGAAGTAAATTCTAAGATAGAAGAATAAAAAGTAAATGAAAAACAACTGAATCTAAATAAAATCTTAGCAATTATTATGAGTTATATTTATAATGTTGCTTAAAAATAATAATAAGGGCTAGAGGTTCCCCTATGTGCTAGACACTGAATTTGATTTCTAGTGCTGTTAAATAAGTAAATAAATAAACATAATAATGGTAGTTAACACCAATTATCTAATTTGAGGGAAGAGGTGATTAAAATTAAAGGAATTAAAATCTTACTATGTTTTAATTTGTTACTAAGTTAGGAGGGGAGTGACTAGAGTTATTATGTTCTAAAGACTTGTAGTTTTCAGGAAAGGAGTACAGATATTCCTTAACTTTGAAAATGCCAAATTGGTAAAATGGTAATTGGTAAAATGCCAAATATAATCATTAAAAAATAAAAATTAAATTATTTGGATTCAATAAGTTTACAAAAGCACTTGCATTACTAATAATGGGTAAAAAGTGAAGCATTTTAACATAAAGAGTCCCATTTACAGCTATTTACCTGAGAGTTAATATAATGAAGGATATACAAGACCTAACTCTCCTGCTTACCAGCCATGATCGTGACCAAGCTAATTTCTCTGATCCTTGATTTCTTACCTGTAACATAGCAGTAACAGCAGCACTTTGTAGTGCATAGCAAAACTCCAGTGAGACAAATAGCATTTAACATAGTGCCGTCGTCATTAGGCACCATGCTGAGAGCTGTAAGAGCAGCAATGGCCCCGCATGCAAACGTCATGGAACCTTGTAGAGATGATAGCTCAGGAGTCATGTAGTTATCATAACGTTTGTAAGTTGTAAATGTCAAAAGGTGACATCGACCATAGGAAAGACAGATAAATTCAGGTCTAGGGAAAAGAGGATGAGTCCTCAGAAAAGACTTTGTGAATTAGATAATCTTTTAACAGAAACTTAAAATATTGGTAAAGTAGGATTCTGCATTCTGTGTTCAGTGAGGCCCTTGAGCTTGGGACGGTCTTGAGTATTCTTGGGACAGTCAAGGTGAATAGCAGGGAGTAGGAAGCACCACGGGTGAATGAGAATTGCTCAGCTAGGCTAGCTGAGAGGAAGTAAGGCTGAAAAGATGGGTTAGAGGAAATACACTGAAATTATACAAGTGAGCCGGGTGTGGTGGCGCACACCTGTAATCCCAGCACTCAGGAGGCTGAGGCAGGAGGATCGTTGCAAGTTTGAGACCAGCCTGAGCTACAAAGTGAGCTCAAGACCACCCTGAACTGCATAGCAAGACCCTGTCTCAAAAAGACCAAAAAAAAAAAAAAAAGTCTATGAAATTATACAAGTGAGCTTTGTCAGCACACACCATCAGGAAAATAAACCAAATATTAATTAGCTGTCATGTAACAAGACTATGTCTGGAAAAATCTGTAATGGAAGGTCGATCCATCCTCTATAATAGTGCCTGGCATATTAATAAACACACTGTATTTTTAAATTAATATGCACTTGCACAGTTCAGTGGGCTCAGAGAATTGTCATACAGGTAATTTTTTCCAACTGACTCCCATGATTGAAGGGTAAGTGTATTCACAGCCTGAGCCAATCCACTGCATCTGGAATGAAATGGTTCTTTGGGGAGAAGCAGTGCAAAGGAGCTTACTGGGACTAAGAACATGGAACTAGGAGAGACAGTAACAGTATGGCTGTCTTCTAACCTGAGTGCCTGTGGGTGCAAACACATACAACTGGGCATCAGGGGCTTTCCAGTGATGGAGAAAATGTGGGCTCCTGTGTTCAGTGATCTTATGGTCACATTACAGTAGCTGTCCTGACTTCCCAACTGCCCTTCTTTGAACCACTCTCTGCCTCTACCTTGGAAGTCCCCAAGCTCCAGGGCTGGCCTGTTGCTTCTTTAATGTCATTTCTGGAGAATATAGAGACTACGTTTGTTTCTTATTTCCAAACCATTGCTAATTATTACAGAGCTTTTTTCTTTAATGTTTGTCCCACATGTATATAATCATTATTCTGCTCCTGACTAGACACAGCTGGGGGAAGAATGCCTGCTAGATGAGACTTTAATTAACTTCCTTCCTTGTGAGTAGAGCCTGGGATAAAATGCACATGCATCTTTCTACCTTCTTTCCTTAACAAAGGAACAAATTTGTTTGCCAACTAGTGAGGAGCAGGATGGAAGAGGATGGGTAGAAGTTGGAGGTGAAAAAGGAGCAGACTCCACCTAGGGAAGGACACAATTAAATGGACTCCCGACCACAGGATATGTGTATCCAGGTGGTTGGGGAAGGTCTTGACCCCCTAGATTGTTTTCTACTGTTGAAACTGTTCGAAAGTAATCTGGAAATGTTCCCAGGAGTTTTAAAACTCACCACTAAAGTAATTCTGGCAACAGTATGGAAATCTTCGTGATAGGTAAAAGCACATTATGTTTTTAGGCCTGGTGAGTAACTTCATATAATATTAACAGTGCATGTTGTTCTCCTCACTTAATCGTTACGGGACTTTAATAGAATTTGCTTTTCATTATTAAGCTATAATCTGTGATTCTGTGATATTACCATTACTGACCATTGAAGCTATTTGATCCAACAAGCATTTTATTCTCCATTTATGTACAATACATGGTATGAGGCACCGTGGAGATACAAGGAGGAGAGACACATCCTTGCTCTCCAGGAATTTGCAGTTTAGTGACAATTACAATAAAAGAATAGTTTGCTTACTGGGCTGACAGCCACAATGGAGATGCAAATTACTTATTAGCCAATAGAAAGGAAGAATTGTATTCAATGGAGTTCGAAACTGACTTCTTGTTGGAGGTCAATTTTGAGCTAGGAATTTTAGGCCCTGGCCAAGACATTGGAGAATTCAGAGATATTTAGGAAAAGTGAGAGTTGGGGATTGTGAAGCACCTGTGAAATAGAGTGAGGAGGGAAAAAGGGCAGTGAGGTGCATTGGGCCAATGCCAGTGGCAGGAGCCTCGGACTATAGGGCAGAACTTGATTATGTGTAGGACACTGTGGGTTTTCCCAGTCATATAGACAGAGTATTTCGGAATCTTATTGGTTGCTGTTTGTTGAACAAAGATGAAATTTGTTGGAAAATGACCTACTCTCTTTCCTTCTCTTATTTTAGTAATTTTCAATACCTGCCAACTATTCTAACATTCACTGATAATCTCTAAGTAGATACACATTTAGTAACTCGTAGCACTATTTTCTAAAGTGTGTTTCCCTGTTGAAGAAGGTGTTCTATCATCAGAAGGCCTGGTTAAGTATCCATGTGCAGGGCTCTTAAAAGTCAAAATATTCATTTGTTTAGTAGTGGTTCTGAGAACTCCTTTTAAATTTTGTACATCAAAGATAAGCCCAAATGTATTTTGTCACAAATCCTGTTCATCTTATTAACATCTCACAAAACAAGCTGAATGAAACATTGGATTAAGGCGCACTTCTTAAGCAGTTTTTGTATATATTTCTTCTAGTTCCCTTAGCATCCTTATGAAATTGACATTATTGTCTATTTTTTAGGTGAGACCTGAAATTATTCAACTTTCCCTAGTTCTTAGATCAAGACATAAGTCAAAATTTGTTCTCAAATTCTACTGAGAACTTAGGGGACCATTCCATCATGGTATGCTATCTCTTAGGTCCGTGCATATCATTCCACTTAGCGACAATATATCCATCTTACCTGGCTTTGTCTCTGGGCTGTAGCTCTAGGATCTGACTCTCTTCGTACCCCTTCTCCCCCTCCTCCCCTGCATCCTTCTCTGCCCCTCCCCCCTTCCTCCTCCTCCCTCTACCCATTTCTCCCTCCTTATGGTAACCGGGATTGAAACCAATGGAGCCACATCCTCAGCCTGTGTTTTATATTGAGTTGGCATCTCGCTAAAGTTTTTAATTGCCCTGTTTTTATGCCTATATATGCCTTGCTTGTTCCAATCATGACTCATAGCCCTAAATCCTTAATGGTTAATTGTGTAGTAGCTTTTATGTCTTATGCTCTTCCACATAGGACTGACCACTTGAGATATATTTGCATCCATTCTGCAGGCTGCATACTCCTTAAATACAGGGTATACTTGATGTTGTTCCATTGTGTGCCTTAGTGCTGTGTTGCTGAATAAATATATGAATGAGAATATTCCTCAGGAGTAGCAATCAAGACACCTATGTGCTTCAAACTCTAGTTCTGATCATGCTGCTGGGCCAGTTTGCTAAGAGAGCAGGTGGTATTTTCTGTGTGTAAGTAGTCAGTTTGCTAATAGCACAACATATAGTTGTCCCATGAAAATGTGAGCACAGAAATGCACCAATAGCAAGCAGTAAGCCAATCAGTATATTCACAGCCAAACAGGAACCAGGCTCCATGCGTCTAAAAGAGACTTCAGAATATGGTTGTTTTTACAGATTTGAACATTAGCTGGCACACTCAGCCCAGCAAGACCTATGCTTGCTGTTCAACTTCTGCATTTTACTTTTTCATTTTTCAGCTTTCGTAAAGCTGGAGACCTAGAGTGCCATTTTTATGTATGAAATTTTACACTTACAGAATAAACAGTACCTGAAAAAAGAAGTATAATGAAATTATATTGAAAAGTCAGGACTATTAGCAGTCACACACCTATTTCTTTTAATGAACTAAGAAAAAATTAAGAAATAAGTGTAGACCAGCCATATTTTAAAAGAAAATAAGATTTGAAAAGTAAAATGATAAATTCCTATAGATTTTTACCCAAAATGAATTTCTTCTTATAATCTTTGCTCTTTCAAGTGTGTTAATGCAAACCTCCTTCAAACACCTTAAACTTTTTGTCAAAATAGATGTAATTTCTAATGCTGGTTAAAAATGTGAATTCAAAAATCTTTAAGTATAACTGAGGAGGTAGATTAATAGAAAATTTAAGCTATGTAAATAAGAATAGGCTCCAACTTAAGTTTTCAAAATTCCAATTATGGTTGTTCAAGTGCATTTTAGACAAGCTGGGTTTGTTATTTCTGGAGTTAATAAGCAATTTCACAATGTACTATATATCACTTTTAAAGACATGATAAATTGTCCCTAATGGTATTGTGTGTATAAACTGGAGCTCTTTCTGCCATGTGTATAATTCTCAGGGTTGGGGGTACACCTGAAAAGGCTTGGGTTTTAATGGGGCCTTTTTAGCACTTTTGCACCTCGTATGTTCAGGATTATGCTTGATTGATGACTTTAAGTGTGCTGGCATGAGAGATATGTAGATCTTAATGCTCTTAAACCATTTGTTTTCCAGTCTCTGTAAAAGGCCCCTCTGTTTGGGGGTAACATTTTATCCTTCTTAAGTAAACAGAAATAGGTTTCTGGGATTTTGCTTTTTAGCATTGTAAATCTAGCAGAAAAGAGACAGGCTAGCGAGGCTTTTAAGAGAAGGCTAAAAACACCATGTTCCCATTTTATTAGAGGAGCCCAAAAAGTCAAGCTAAATGTGTAGATATGTTTTTCTTTCTTCTAAACAGTATTAAAATAATTCTTTTTTTTTTTTTTTTTTTTTTGGCCAGAATACTCTGAATCTTCTTTTTCCTTTGGACTGCTTGATACCCTCCATTATCCTCAGCCTGCTGGCTAAGAACTCTCTTTGGATCCAGTTGTAGTCTTAAACAGCCACAGGGCTGGCTCCTGTGTGGCCAGGGGGTTGTTCTCCTCAACAGTCTTAGAAAAAGAGATCCGGGCTATAAATTGAATCCTGCTTCCCAAAAGGCACTGGGACTCACTCCTCAAGCCTGGAGGTGTTTCATAATCCATTCCTGTAGGATTCCTCTAACTTGCACAGAATCTTCAGTGCTTCAGGAGAGGCTGAAAAAAACTATTGGTGAAGGTTCCCACCTTCTGATTCACAGTCTAGGCATTGTTTTGGGGATAAGGGGGAGAAAATTGCTTCCGCTAAACAAACAGATTGTTTAAGATTTTAAGATCTGATTATAAACAAGTTACAAGGGGAGGAGAGGGCTGCCCTGGTCAGAGGCAGCCTTTGCCGCCAAGCTGTGAAACCGTCACAGCAGTGGATCCGTCTGCTCAGGCTTTCAGCCATTTGTCCATCATCTTTGGAGAGCAGAGACCGGCCTGGTTCTGACAAGCACATTTTCACTTCCGTCTAGGATCCGAACTTCAGGGATTGGGAATTGGACGACTGGTGCATTTGCCCATATTTATAATATGTGGCTAATTAGCAGTCACTGTCCTTGTGATCTTGTTCTTTAGAAGTCATCCTCTTGAGGCATCCTATTTCTTTCAGTTTCTTCTTCTCCATCACCATCCACGCTAAATGGAATATGGATTATTCTGGCAGTGGGGCAGTTTGAACCCCCTGATTAGTCTAGAATGAAACAAGAAGGGAAAAAAAATGTATGAAATGAGTCATCGTGTCTCCTTGTTCTCAAGATGTTACTTTTAATCTTCACTTCTAGGATTCCTCGGAAAGTTTATTTTTTTCTTAATACTTTCTCATTTTTATGTTTTTTAAAAATAGTTTTATTAGGAAAAATACTGTAGATGATATATGAATGTAAATGTCCCAGACACAATCTTCAAGTAAGTAAAGTAACTCAGAGACTCCTACCACCAATTTACTGTTACAGTTATTTTAAAACTGAGTCAGCGTATCTGATTTTTTCTGTCAAATAATCAGAATTATTTTTGTACTTAATCTCTTAAAACTTTATTATAGTGGACTTTTTATAATAAGATAAGGGCACACGTTTGACTTGTGTATCTTTACGAATATACCCATAATTGTGTGTGAAAGACTATTAAAAGTACATCAGCCACCATTATACATGGTAACAATATATTAGATGTATCACTTGTAACGCAAAGGAAAAGCTTATAGGAGTTTCTATGTGAGAAATAGGTTGATAGAACCAGAAGAGATTTGAAAGCCAACTCTAGCTGCTTACAAAGGGAAAACTGAGACCTACTGAAGGAACATATGTGCAACTAAAACCATGGTTTTCCAGCCACTCATTCATTTGCCTTCACATGTGCCTTTGCTTTCAGACACTATGCATTTCTTCCCCCATAAAAATGGGTGAAGGCATAACATAATAATTTTATTAAGTGTAATAGTATTTAAAAATTCATGTAATTGGAACCACAAAGCCTGCATCATAACTTTTTACTTCCAAGGTGTTTTGTTCTATTCTGACTGTTACAATGTTTAACCACTTACAAATTAATTGCAAATGCACCTGGCTGAAATATTCATCCACTAATTGCCAATTAATTAAACTTATCTTATTTTTATTACCCACAATTGCCTGGCAGATAATTGGTCCTCATTAGATGTATGTTGATTCAGTCGTCCCTGTCAGAGCTCTATCTTGAAATAACTTCTCAAATGGTAAGCTTCGAATCACCCTGGGTGATTTTTTTTTTTAAGTGCTAATTCTGTCTACCCAATCCCTACCCTGAATTTCTGGGAATAGATATCAAGATTCCATATTTTTATAATCTGTTGGGTAATCTGTGCACACTAAATTTTGAGAACTAAAGTAATGAGAGTGATTGACTTATCTTGAGTTGGTCAGTATAATTAACAAAATGAAAACAGCTAAATGTTACCACCTGACGTATTTTTGAGTAATTATGTAGTCCTTTTTAAAAAATGTTTAATCTATTACCATAATTATTCCTTATTAAAAATCATTTAATTCTGATAGAAGCATATAAAATGAGAAGTGAAGGGTTTTTCCCTTTTCCCTACCATCAATTTCTCCCATTCCCACTATCCAGGTACAGCTACTACTAACAACTGGTGCATATACTTTTAAGATTTTTCCCCTATATATGTTTTACCTATGTCTATGTAATATATTTATGTGTGCAAATATATATACACCTATATACATGTATGCACATATGTGTTTATATGATATTTATATTTATTCATTCATTCATGAAGCTTTTTTTTTTTTTTTTTTTTTTTTTTTTTTTTTTTTTTTTTTTTTTTTTTTTTTTTTTTTTGTTTTGGTTTTGTTTTGCGGCACTGGGGATTGAACTCACAACCTTGCACTTGCCAGGGCAGGCGCTTAAGCCGCTGAGCCAAACTCCCCAGCCCTGGTTTTTTTGAGGCAGGGTCGCACTATGTAGCCCAGGCCGGCCTTGCGCTCGCGTTGTAGCCCAAGCCGGCCTCGAACTCACAACGCTCCACCTACCTCAGCCTCCCGAGTGCTGGGATTAAAGGCATGCGCCACCACGCCCGGCTATTCATGAAGCTTTTAAACTTCTTCTGTGTACCAGGACCTCATACTGAGGAAATAACAGTGATCAAACAGATGAGATCTCTGTTCTCATGGAACCTACATTCTAATAGTGATAGACAATAAATCAGTAAATATGTGGTATAAAATGTTGTTCTGCTACATACTAGAAAGAAAAATAAAGTAGGATAAAAGGATAGAGAATTACAGGGGTGTTTATTTTAGAGATGATGGTGAGGGTAACACTGAGATGAAGTTTAGGCAGAGGCCACAGTGAAGTCAGCAAATGAGCCCTGAGTATATCTTAAAGAAGAGGAAGCCAAGTTCTTCCCAGAATATGTGTGCAAAACCATGCTTTTTTCTTTTCACAAAATAAACATTTATTATGCACACTGTTCTGTGCCTTGCTTTTTTAATTCACGTATTATATGCACATTGCCAGTGTCTGTATGGGCCTAAATTATTCTTTTTTAATGGCTGCTTAATATTTAATACTGTATCTTTAACATAATATAACCATTCACATATTACTAGATATTTTTCTTTATATATTATAAGTACTGCAATAAAGTTCAGTGTATTATAAACTTGATATTCAAGTATTTTAGAATTAATATTATAGTTCTGTTGCAAAATGAGATTATTTTAAGTATTTAAATCAGATCAGTGAAATAAAGAGTCACTGTTCAAAAATAAAGGCACCAGATCTTGCAATACAACTGTTTAATATTTATTTTACATGTACAGGTAAGATTTACTTGATCAGTTTTAATGTTAAGTTGAGCCATCTGAATCCCAAATCAAGTCTTTATCCAAAGAGACCATATTTTACTGTTTCCATCTTTTGAAAGTTGTTCACCCAACTTTTCAGACAGTGATTCTCATTAATAGGATTACAGCTGATTTAGGTTCATTTATTTTTATAGCATCTGGATCAGTTTTGTCTTCAGTGCTATTACCTTCATGTTATTCTTTTTCAGAAGATATTTGACCGGAACTATATTTTTTATTATAAACTTAAGATTTTCATATTTAAAACTGTTTTTCTAGTTGTAAAATATAAATAAGCCCCTATTACCTAGCGATTACTATTGACGTTTTGGGATATATCCTTCTTTGTTTATTCTTTTCCCCAATAGATATATTTGTGCCATGCGTAGGGAGATCATTTTAGGTTGGAGTTTACCTCTGGAACCCAATCTGTGTAGCATCTTTGATTCACCTGACTTTCAAATAAGCCTCACTGAGAATAGAGCCCTTGGCTCTCTCATATTACCTTGCAATTGCTAGCGCCTCACTTTATGATGAACGCCCCAGCGGGATACTTTTCCCACATTGTCAGTTGAGTGCTCCTGTGTCTTGCAGACCGTTTGCCAAGCGAATGGCTTCTGGAGTGACAGAGATTTCAGTGCAGCCCTCTGAGTCCTTGGATATTAGCCCAATAGCTGTCAGCCTGGTTACAGAGCTGGCTGCCTCAGGATAGCCGTCTACCCTCTGTGGGGAGCATGTGAATCCAGGATTCACCTCCCTCCTACCAGAAAGTGTGCCAGAGTGCTAGAGCATTCTTATCTCACTCCTTATTACCAGGCCTCTGAGGGAACTTTGGATTTTCACAGAAAATAAACATGATTTTTCTCAGACACCGTTTCTCATGTCTTTATTCTTTTCGGTCCCTCCTGTTTCACCACCACAAAGTTTATGGGAGAACAGTTGACTTTTAACTGGAGGCTTATCTATGATTTCCCCACCTTAGAATAAGAGGAAACAGAATCTTTAAAAAGTAGGACCTTCTCTTCAGTGAGGCCTCCCTTAGGAAAGCGGATCTGGTCTTAAAGTTCCTGCAAAAGCTCCTAATGGACGAGTGAAAACAACCTGTGATTTAGAAGTGAATGCTTATTTAACACAGAGATTGTTACTCAGAAATGAAGCTGCACAGTAGCAGTTTAAAATTTAAAAATTTTAATATGCACTCCAAATTTTAAAAATTGCGTAAGCAACAGTACATTAAGCTTACTGAGTCCTTGGATTTCAAATAATAACTTTGCTTACGTTTTTAAGTGGATAGTTTGTGGGTTAAGGTGCAGATAAATCCCATGTGATATGAATCACATACAAACAAAATTTACCAAACATATCCTATACATATGCATACACACACACACACACACACACACACACACACACACAGAATGAGAGAGAAAAAGAGACAGTCAAGAAAATGTATACACACCTCAGCAGTTCGTCATACTGGTAAGTGTCTAGAAGCTCATGGCCACTACTTTGAACGCCTCTGGTAACTGTAGAGGCCAAAGGCAACTTGTCATCTCATGATGTCTCAATAAATTTAGTATTAAAATATTTATACAAGTTTTTCTTTTCCTGATGTTTACAGTTTTTGGTGGAATGTGTGTGTAACATAAGATATAAAATCGATAAGGCCTTCTGTGTGGTACAGTGCATAATTGTGTGACTGCTGCCTGTTTTTAAATGAAGATGATTTTTTCAATATTTTTTCCAAAATACTGTTTTATACTATAAAAACTGAGAATAGAGGTGAAAAGGACCATTGTATATTAAAGAAACACATTAATTGTGCCTAAAAGTGTTTGTTTTTTCTTGAAATGCCCACTTAGTTCCCAATTGATCAAAAGATGAAGGTTCCAGAGAGTCTTTCTTCTGACAGACTTGATTATGTAGGAGTTTCCTTCTGGAGAATTTGTTGTTTTATAAACACATGCATATGCATAATATATTCTGCCCAACACTCCCACTTTCTGATCTGCACAGTACAACAGAGTATCCCATGGAGTCACAGAACAAAGAAAATCTTTATTCTGAAAATTTTTTCTTGGGCCCACTGTGTCCTCAGCTTCAGAAAGAAAATTCCTGGCATTGGGTCCCCTTTTTGGCCCCCTGAAGGAAATTTTAGTTCTACCAGTGTGCTCCCAGTAAAATATTACAATTGGTTGATACTGAAGCTTAGGTTAATTTTCTAATATGGAATCAAGTTTTGTTCTAGATATTTTACTAATTACACCACTGCAACTACTTCCCTCAATGACCCAATATTATAGGTATTTCTACTCCATATTTCACATAAGGGATTTGAAGTTCAGATAATTTTAATTACTAGCTGTAATAGTATAGCTATTAAGCGGTGGAGTCAGGATTGGAACTGGCGTTCATCTCATTCTAGCGCTTTGACATGTCTTTTTAGCAGAACACAAACTTGAAATTGTAGTAGCTACATTATCTTTTTCACTCTATAATTAATCCTCACATTCATTGTGGGTTTGTGGCATCTATGTCCTTGTACAATGACCAGAAAATAAAAAGTAATAAAATGTTTTTTGTAGCAACAATGTGAGAAAGCATAACGGAAAAGAAAATAGTACTGTGCTATTCTCTGATATATTGGGGAACTCAAATTGGTAATAGTTCAGAGAAAGGAATTTTAATTTTTAAACCTTATTGTTATTGAAGCAAAATTCACATAAAATTTATCATTTTAAAGCATGCATACCAATGCTATTTAGTATTTTACAGTGTTGAATAGCTCCACATCTATCAAGATCCCAAAGATTTCATCATCCCAAAAGGAAACCCCGTTGAAATTAAGCAGTTGTTCTCATTTCCATGAGTCACCTAACCCTTAGCAGCCACTAATCTTCTTTCTTTCTCTATGAGTTTATCTGTTCTGGATATCTTGTATAAATAGACTCATATAATATAAGACCTTCTATGTCCAGCATAATGCTTTTGAGATTCATCTGCATTGAAGCCTGTAGTACTGCTTCATTACTTTTGTGGTTAAGAATACTGGTTTTAAATGAGGGTGGTAGGCCTACCTGTGATACTACCTCTTACCTTCTTTGGGCCTTAATCTGCTCATCTGTAAATGTGAAGATTGCATGTTCTACAGAAGGTGAATTCTGCAGGAATCTCTGGAATAAGAGGCCTTCTTGCTCAAGTAAGTGTAGGGAAATGTGAATACTGTGTTTCCCTCCTGGAGATTCATGCTGCTTGTACAAAAATTTACACTCTTTAACCTAGCATTTCTCAATCTATGACCGAGCAATTCAGTCTTTGAAGATACTCTTAATCTATGAATCATTTATTTATGAAATCACACAATGTACAACTCAGGCAGCCAAATCCATGTTTATCTTTCCTCTAGGTAGTGGCTCTCAGTTGGGGTGACATTCTTCCCTAAGAGGTTTGAATCTTTGTGGGGCATTTTGGTTGTCCCATTGATAAGTCAAAGGCAATAGACATCCTGCAATGTATTGTAGAGTTTCGCACTACAAGTCAAATCTCTGGCCCTACTCAGACTCTCGAATGTCCTGCTGGTCACTTACATATGTGAATATCCTCTTTATAATTATCTGAACCTAGTTTTCCATATAAACATAAAGCATTTTATGCATGAATTTAACACATACTGATTTTTCCAAGTATACAATTATTTTGCAAATTTGGGCTGTATTTTGCAAGAGTTATTTGCCATTGAAAGATAGGTAGGGTTATACTGAAGTAACAAATGAAGTTGGAAATCCTGGTGGCTTAGCACTATAGATGTTTATTTTTTTGTTTATGTGGAAAATCCACCTACCACTGGCGAAGGGCTCTGTTCAGGTGTCAAGGATCTAGACTGACAGACACTCTGCCATGAGAATTTTTGCCAGCCACCTCAGGCAGGGGTAAAATGAAATTTGCATACCAGTTCTTCAGTGCTTTGACCCAAAACAAGGCACTTCATTTCTAAAAACACCTCAATTGCCAGAATTAGTCAGATAGCCTAAATGTAAGGGGACTAGTGTAGAAGAACAAACGGAAGCTTCAGCAAGTACAATGTTCATGGTAATGCCATTTATGGTATTTGAGTTGTTATTATGGTGCTTGTGTACTGATTGTAGCATCAAATACATGTTAATTTTACATTTAGGTATAAGCATGCACCTACTTAAGTATATCTATTAGTGGTACCTGCACATTTACATGCAGTATAAAATGCATCTTATTTTATTGTAAATTACTTTCTATGTTTTTCTTTATATTGCAGTTAGGACTTTATATTGAATTTTTAAAAATTATTTTTGTGTATAGGTTATATTAGCTCTGAACTTTAACATAGTCAAAGGACATTGAGAAATACTTATTATAAAAGGAGATCTGATGGAGATGACAGTGACTTTCTAAGTCTTCAGTGTCATCCAGATCATGTAATAGGTTCTGGGTATATTGCTCATAAAGTAGGAAGAAGACCAGCGCACATGTCTGAGCACTCCTCCTGTGCTGGGCACTGTGCTAACCCTATTCAGTAGCTCTGCTTTAAGACTCATCAGAAGCCTGTAAAGAAACATCTGAATACTCTATTTGATACATGAGAGCTGTTTTCCTGTTTAAGCATGTTGGGAAGGTAGGGGTTGTCATTTTCTGCCCCCCCCCCGTATGCCAGCATATGACTACGAAGTAGGACCCCACGCTACCTACCAAGAAAGAATAACTGATCTTTGAACATCAAAAAGAAACAGCAGGCAAAACATAAGGGTGGGAACAACACAACAGGATGCTCAAAGAATCTAAAAGGAAGTCAAAGAAGAGTGGAGGGAAATAGTGGTAAAGAAAAGGACATTGTCCCAGAAACTGGTCCCTATCCAGAGAAGTAAGAGATCATATAACCGTATACTGAGAAAGTTACCTGAACTCTAAGTAAACTTCAGTAAATGCCTCCCCCATTTTAACGTTGCTCGTGGATCTTCCAGTTTTTCACTGATTTTGTGGGTGTAAGAGCTTACACATAGCAGTTCAGTCAATTGAATTATTTGAAAGGAATTATCAAATTGACTCAAGGCCAAAAAAAATTTTTTTTGAAGTGGGACTCACTCTAGAATATGCCATCATTTAACAAAGAATCAGTTAACTCAGAATTAGAAAATAAAAATTCTTTCAGGCTTCCTTTTTTAGTAGTATATCCAGATACTTTTTCTCCAGAGTGGTGGACTGTGTACTCTTTTTTCTTTTTTATTGGAAGTAATTATGCAAGATTGAGCACTTTAAAAGTTTTGTTGCATGCTTATTTTTGTTACACAGACTTTATTTCTCCTCAGTCTTTATTCCATGAGAAAATGCTTCGATGCCTTATGCATTTGGAATTGACTTTGTGGAGTAGCAACATTTTTCAGTTCAAGGCTGAGAAACTAGGTCAGTCCTACAGAGACCCTCTGGGTGACTCACATCTTTTGAGATCTTGATTGTCCATTTTTTGGTCCGTGCTCTAGCAGCAGTGTGTGTTGCCCTGAAGGCATCCCTCATATAGCATTGACTATACTACACTGCGCTGTTTAATTCTTGCTTTGGATTATGCCTCGAGTTCTAAGTCATTTAATAATACAGATGGTTCCTTTCTCCAAAGTTTATCAGTATCTTACTATTCCCTTCCCGTAACTACACATACCCACAACACAAACACAAATCTCATGTTTTCTCTCTTTTAAAAATTAAATGTGTTCTGACACTTTTAAAGATTTGCCACTTTTTCAGATTTATGTCCTTGGAACCAAGTAGCTTGGCAAGCTGTTTGTCACTCAACATATCTAGTAGACAGGCTGTTTAAAATTCTTTATGTAATTATCTTTTTTTTTTTTTACTCTCACTCTTCCACATTCTTTTCTTTATTGTAAACTTTCCTATGACTTTTATATCCCTGCCATGTTCTAAAAGGCATTTAAGCCTTCTCACGCTGCTTTTGTCTGTTTTTCATAAAGTTTGCTGTCAACTTGCAGTCCCTTGCCTCCTTCACAGTCTGACTTCTTATTTACAAGGGTAAACCCTAGAAGGGATGGTCAAGATTTGTTCTGTGTCTTCCTTACCCTTTCAGTTAGGCAGGTAGCAGAGCACTGAACACACAGGAGCTAGGTTGATGAGTATCTTCAGGTTACTTTCCATAGTTGTTACTGCTGTGTTGTTACCTATAACTGCAAAGTTTAGAAAGCAAGGGCTGGAAGTACCTTCATTCATGTTGTGAGCTTGGTAGTCTCCCTGGGGGAATAAAGAATGACACAGTTCCTGCTTTCGAGCAGCTTTTGCCCCAGTACATGTGAAACCTGTTGAAACAAGACAGAATGTGAAAGAATTCATGGTAGTTGTGCTAGCTGGACAGGGAATGATGAGCAGGATTGTAAGGAGTGGAGACTATTAAAGGCGTTCAGACAGAGAATCATGTTGGTAGAGAGAGGCTTAGAGATGACCAAGTACTATACAACAAAAGAAGTGGTTCTCAGCCAAGGCTGAGGCCCCCCCACCCCAAGAGACATTTAATAGTATCTACAGACATTTTTGGTTGTCACATCTGGGAGAGAAGACCAGGTACTGGCATCTAACTGGAAGAGCCCAGGAATGCTACAAATAATACTTAGATACACAAGACAGACTCTTCCACCCAACAAACAATTATCCAGCCCAAAATATCTGTAGACACCAAGGTTGAGAAACTCTGGACTAGAGCCTGGCATGTATACCAGAGAATTAGAAGAGAAGCCTGAAAGTATTTAGGTATAAATTCTGAAATGTTCTGAACGCTGACTCAGAGCTTGTGTTTTTCTTAGTAAGCATAGCCAGGGCGGCAATCCAGGAAGAGTTGAAGAAGATTAAGTGATCAAGGTCTGTGTTGGTGGTTATAGACAATGAAGACAGGGAGACCTGTTAGGAGACTTTCATGTCAGAGATTTCTATAGCAGGAATGGAACAAACAGAAGAGCTGTTTTGAAGGGAGATTTGAGAAGACTCGATGACTGGTTCAAAATGAGAAACAAAAAGGGAAGATTCAAAATGAATCGAAATCATCACTCCCAGGAGACCCTTCCTTGATTTGCCCACTCCTCACTAATGTGAAGAAGCATATTACAAGAAGTTAGAATTTTTACTTTGAACCTGCTAAGTTTAAGGGCCTGGCGAGATTACCAGTGTGAAGTATCCAGCATTTAATAGGAAATAAGGAGTAATACTTGAAATTGGTTAACAGATGAAGCACATTTTAAAATGATATGTCAAAACCATGACAATGAATTAGGATCTCAAAAGAAATTTGCAGAATGTAGGAAAGAAACACAAGGTAAGAATGTGAACTGCCAGCAGTGATGGACTTAGACAGGGAAGGGACCCTGCAAGAGAGAGAGACGCGAGGGGCAGGAGACATACTTTGCTCATCGTAGGCCCTGTGCAGGGATGGATGAGGCATTGGTGAGGTATTTTTCACTACAGACATGTCCTTGATATAATAAGGATTTCTATGTGGGCATTTTCTAAATCAAGAATGTTGAGCTAACCAACTCATGTATTTGATGTTTTTTAATATCAGGGATTTATATAAGGATACTCAAGTGCAGTTAATATTACTTAATATTTGTACCTATTAGAATCAAACATTAATGTTTTCTGCCATTGGGCAATGTATTAGGATTGGGGGAGTAGCAATGAGAGTCCCACCTTTTCAAATAGATTAACATCATCAGTGGTAAGCATTGTCTTTTATTCTTTGGTATGTTGCTACAGGGTGTAATAGGTGTAAACTAAATGCTAAAGTCTAATTTTTTTCCCCCAAAGGAAAGAAAAGTGACTATAATAAAGCAAAATAAACCAGCTAACAATAAAATGAGGCCATTCAAATTTGCTCTCATGGATAGAGAATTTGGGATGGGGGCGGGGTCATAAACCTGAAAAAATATTTCACATTTCTTATTTATCAGAAGACTGTTCTATTTTTCCAGTACCTGGAGACCTCTGTCTACTCACTATATTTCAGGATGGCCTTAACCAGACAAATATGTTTAATTTAACTTTTAAAATGATCGAAAAGTCTTTTTGAACAGTTTCAGTATAAGGGTTTTATTTGTTTGTATTTTGAGGTAACACTAATTTTTTTCTTTTCTTTTTCCCTTGTGTGTGTGGGGGGGGGGTTGCTGGGGATGGAACCCATGGACTTGTGCATGCTAGGCAAGAACTCTTATCACTGAGCCACATTCCCAGCCTGAATAATCTCAATAGACACATTAGAAATTGTTTACACCTAATTTTTATTTGGCTTTGTTTTCTTTTTCTAAAACCACCAGATATCATAGGTGTCATCTATTTTGAAATGCTGTTTGCTTTTATGATGTTTATTCTTCCCCCATGAAGGGTGTGAACATTATAACTTGCACTGCACTAGACCTAATGCTGTTTTTCCTTTTAACATAGATTTAGTTTTTTCTGTGCTTCTTTTAAGACTTCCTTGCTGCATATGAGCAGGAAATCAGAATTAGGACTGCTCTGTCAAAGTATTTTTCCTAACATTTAATTCTTAAGGAAAGATAAAAGTAAAGTAAAATTACAGCTGTATAATTATACATTTCCGTGTTACACGTTGCATATTAAATAAAGTTAGGTAATATAATTGGCCCAAAAGATCTAAGAAAATAATCTTAAATTTGAATGGGAGGATTAAGGAGTGAAATGGTAATACTAGAAAATTGCCTCCCATACAGTTGCTTTTTGGGCTCTGTGAATATGGTTTACTTAACACAGGGAGCTTTGGAATTAATCAGATATGCAAGCTTGTTTGGGGGTAGCCCCTTATATTCTCTGCATATGTGAATCAAAGGTGGGATTTGTTTGAATTACCCCATAGCCTCCATTGTTAAAATCAGAATTAAGTTCTTTGTTTGGTGAAGCATTAGTAGCAATCCTTGAGATTGCAAGAAGGTCTGGTTGCTGGCAAAGTTCTCAGTGCATTATGCTGTTTACCTAAGGGTTTTATTCAAGAAGCTCTCTGAACCACTGGGCTGATTATTGAAAATGCCTCATAGTAACTTCTAGCCTAGGCTGATCGATACCAGTGCAAAGCTTTACATGGGAGGGAGCTATTTAAACATTGAGAGCCCCGGGGATAAAAGAGAATGAAAAAATAATGCTGGACAAATATGCTGAAATGTTCAAAAGAAGAGAGAAGTATCTTGTCTTGCTATAGGAGGAAAATTCCTAAACAAACAAACTAAGAAATTTATAGGTTCATCTTATAATGACAGCCAAAAATTTAGTTTATCTTACAGCAACATTCTAAATATTTACTTACGTTGTCTTACAATATCCTACATTTTGAGTCAAAAGAGGAAAGGCTAATCCAAAATACCAAAGACCAAATTTATTTTCACTGTTTTGAAATGTAACTTGTTACATAAAATTGCACAATACTTTTTTAGTGATACTATAGGAAAATATTTAAGTTTATCGTTAAGTACAAAGTACATTGAGCTCTCATATTTCAAACCTTTTTCATTCTCAGGATCATTGGAAAATCATAGCACTAATGTAGTTCACCACCCAAATATAGCCAGGAAATTCCTATTTCTTTAACATTTTCTTCTATGAAAATCTAAAATTGAGGATGATAGCATCTGCTTCTAACCAGTAAAATTGGTGTTTTTAAAAAATTTATTAGAAGTTAAAATAAATAAAAACTTTACTGCAGATAGATTTTATCTCCTAAAATCATCAGATGAAATTATGATATTGAGACAAAAATATCAGCATCTGAAATCCTATTTCTTCTATAAAATGCAAGAATAGGGATATGCTCCAAAAAGGGAGGGGAAAACACTCAATTTATCAAAGTACAAACCTGTGTGGGAAATCCTACATCTTGTTATATCTAGGATTTCCTACTTCTACTGTGCACATGAGCAACAAACAGAAAGTTCAGAAACACAAAGGCAATCAATATGAAAACTGTGAAAGTCTCTTAATTAATCAACTCACACAAACTCTGACTAAGAGGATTTTACAAGCATTTCAATTAAGGCTTTCCTTTTTTATTAGCAAATTTCATTGACAATATAAAATGCTTAATCAAAGTTGACATGATTATAGAAAGCAAGATATTATTTAAATACTGAGTTTTTAGACTTACAGGGGCCTTTGATTTCCTGATGTTTATTCTTGTGATGAATCACATAGACAATTACTAATTGGATAGTTATTCTGTAACAGTAATGTTTTCAAAATTTCAAAATGGGTAGGTCTTTGAACATGTTTGTATTTCCCTCCTCATGTTAACATCATCATTTTGACATACTTAGACCTAAAAGCTTCATGACTGACTTGTTAATGAAATTTAGCATTAAGAAATATACTGCCTTATTCATTAAAATATTTAAGAACTAACATTTTGTGACTTTTTGATGTTTTAACATTTAGGAACCCTAGAACAACCTGACAACACTGATACCCAACTTAATTTCTGAAGGATCAAAAATGATTCCACTTACCTATGAACTGATATTGGAATGTAAGAAACTTACTGGCATTAAAAAGATCTGCTTGGGGTATGAGAATTTTCATACAAGTGAAGATATGCTGAGTATTAACAGTTGGATTTTGCTATTAAAATAAATGCTTGCTCGAAATCTTCATTGACTTTCAGCTAGGGCGGGGGTTACAGAAACTACATCTATTTGCTGTGTAGTTTATGCAAGTTTTCTGCTTTGAAGACCAAAAAGTAGACCAGCAGATATAATATCCTTTCATAATTCTGTGAGTCACTTATAACAGTAGAAAAGTAATTTAACTCCTTTGTGCTGCTTTTCTTCACCAGGCAATTAGGAATAATCATTGCCTTCTTTCTGTGGTGGACTTTGAAGAGTAATCATTCAGAGCCATTTGGAGTTAAAAAGCTAAAATTGTTTTTCTTTACCCAAAGTATTAGTTCATAGAATATGAGACTACCTCCTAAGTAGTTTTTATTTTTATATTTTTATTTAAAATTCAACATATTGAGATCTATTTATTTCATATCTATATTGCAAAAATACTAGAGCGATGCTTACTGTGTCATGTTAGTATTCCTATCAATAGCAATATTTATCAATGCCATTACAACATTACCTATGAAGCGCAAAATTCCGTTTTGATACTGAATGGGGGGGCAGTTAAAAAATATCAGAAACTACCCAATTTGTCCAAAACCATAGCAGTCAGTCTTGAATCTGGCCGAACTTAATCTTGTCCATAGCTTTCCTCCTGTTCTTTTCTCCCCACTTCTAATGGAAAATGGGTGAACCAGCTCCTTTGGGAATCGAAGGATCTCAACACTCAGTGAAAAAGAAACACACACACACACACACACACACTCCAGAAAAAGAGAGAGAGAGATTCAATAGATAAATATTTAAGTGAATCAGATTGTCTCACTTGTAAGTCATTTGAACTCGATGTGATAAAGACTTGTATTGTGTTAAGGGCTCCATTGCTGGTTTCCAGTAGAAAATTTTAGGTAAAGCATTATTATGTTGGGCTATCATTTGGCAGCTATTGAATTAGGCAGTTGTTTTATTTAGGGAGAACGGATGTTCTTGTTCGTTTGTGTCTCAAAGAGTAGTAGTAGCCCTGAAGGCAGTCTGAATGCAAAGTACAAGGCTCAGTCCAAAAGCAGATTGTGGTGTCGTTCACTGGGCTGGCAGAAAGATGTTGTTGACAAGCGCTGTGGTTAGCATCCAGATTACTCAACGTGAAGCAGTAGGGCTCAGTTTCTGACTAACAGTGAAATCAAGCATATTCTGATTGGCCATTTTTATATAACTTCAAAACTATAGTAAACATTCCTGTTGTCTTGTGACTATTACAGAAAAAGAATAATTGGTTTTTTGTTTTGTTTTGTTTTTTGGTTTTTGTTTTGTTTTGTTTCATTTTCAAGGTGATCATGCTGAAAGGAGGGTGGAGGGATTGGATCACAGAAGTCACGAATTCTCTCCTGTTGGAAAAAGCACTATCTGAGCAGGCTTGTTGAGCTGTCAGTTGGGCACTTCAGGCTTTCTCTCTGATCATGCACTTCGAAAGCCTTTGCAGCTCTCCTTCCAGTCCTCCTGCAGGCTCCTGTGATCCCTCATGTCCCACATTACCTCCCTACTACCCTATCCTTCCAACACACCAAGTTTGCTGTTGATAAGGTAAAAAAAAAAAAAAAAAACAATAACCACGCTATGTTCCTTATTTGGCCAATATGAAAAGGCTGAGGGAACCTGCACCAGGGCTCAAACACTAGGGGACATGAAGGGACTGCAGCAGGCAGTGATGATGATGTGCATGACAATGTGGGCTCAGGAGGGAAATGACCTTAGCAAGGAAGAGAAGTAGCAGTTCAAATAGTATGGACATAATTCCAGGCTGAAATGCTGGCAGCAATTGGCAAGGACCCTACCAAAATGCCACTTGCAGAATGACAATCTTAAATGGTCCTCTATCTATCACCTTCAGAATCCCCGAAGGTCCTTTGCAGATGCCCCCTCCCCATTCCCTAATTACCCATTTTCAGTAAGAGCCCTAGATTAGCCCAACTTCCAGGTGTATTTTTTATGCTGCCTAAAGTGCTCGCATTTACAAACCACATGTGGCGCTGTGTCAGTCCATTGTGTAAACCATGTCAAATGTTCAGTGTGCAGGGCAGCTCCTGTGCCTGCACACAAGTAGGCAGTGAGAAGGGATGTACTATGCTAGGCTTTGTGAATGACCTTCAAAACTGGGGTGCCGCTGAGCACAAATTGATAGCATAGTGTTAATGCAGAAAGATCCACAAATACCCAAAACTAGTCTTTGAACACTAAGTTAACATGTATTGCATTTAAAATGTAATAAATGCAGTATTCATAAACTTATGTGTGCCTTGTGACTTTCGTGTCAGCAGGGTTTCTGTAGGCCTCTATTTATATCAAATAAACTTCAAATGTTTCAGAATGTAGACTGCATCTGGCCTCATTTTTGAAGTGTCCCTCTAGGAACATTTCTAAATTAGTAGATTGTTCCTTTTTTTTCCTAATGAGGAAAATTCATGTGTTCTGTGATTATTAATAATAATGGCATCAAATAAATTATTGACTGGTTGCAATGGAATGTTCTTTCCTGCAACTGAAGAACTCCTTGAAAAATGTCTGACTGTGTTCCTCTGGCATCCCCAGTCCACCAGTCCCGTCAGTTATTAGCCATCCCAGGCTTAGGTGCCGAAGGGTCAATAAGGGAAAGGTGGGACAAATGGGAAGGATTTGAGGTTTCAAGATTAAGTAACATTTTATACAAATTTTAGAAGAAGTCAGTGATTCCTATTTTCTGATTCATAAATTATGGAGATTTTTTAAAATAAATTTTGTATTTATAAAATTTAAAATATGGCCATACATATATACACTTTTATGAATGTACCATACACATGTATATGTGCATGAGCACATATGTCTAGCATTTATGCAACATCGTATGGAGGGAAATTAATAAGACATTTCCTGCTATGAAGAAGCTGTGACCATCTAATACAGGAAGCAGGTATGAGCCCAGTCAGTTATTCTCTAATAGGCAGACATTGTGTGCACAGTACTAGGTACTCTTCTAGACTCGAGAAAGAAAACACCATGCTTGGCAATATGTACCACAGTAGCAATACAGATAATGAATTGATCTAAATCTAAAGGAGAAAGAAACATTGCCATCAGAGTTCATCATGAAAGGCTTCCAGGCAGCAGTACCTTTGGAACTGTATTTAAATGTATCTTCCCTATACATAATTCTCTGAGCATATGTCCTACATCAATTATATCAAATTTTGAGACATACGAGTCAGTGATCGTTATAGTTTTTGAATATCTCATGATTTTGTAAGTAAATCTTTAACATTTCAGCCCTATTGAAAATAATCCAAAACCATTTACTATGACTTAAAGTATTCATAAAGCAAGGTGATTATTACTCTTGAGACCATTGTACAAAGCCCTGAAGTGTGTTAGACATAAGCCAGAAACCTCTCTCCTTTGTTATATCTTATAAGTCAGTTAGGTTAAAAAAAAATCCTATCTTTGCTATTCTTATTCTGTCTTCAATATTTGAAAAAAATAGAATGTTATGTACTCAATCTAGAAGGAGGATTATTTTTGTATTCTATACTACCAATGACTTAGAAAACCCAGAGAAAAACAGACAAAAATGCTTTGCTCATTAGTGTACACACCTTCATTTCCCTAAAGTTGAATAACTAGCTGATTTAGGAAAAAGCTGTAAATGTCACGTTACTATTGACGGTGAACATAGCAATAGCTAGAAAGAAAAGGATATATGTATTTTTTCCATTTGCTATTTCAATAGTCTAAGTCGCAGTGCCAAATGAAAATACAATTGAATCTCAAGTGAATGGCCAGAAACACCGTATATTTGATGAAATATGGCAGCATAATGAATAGGAGGTAAAAAAAAAAATGTCCTGGCTTTCAAGTCTTGATGGTTGTGATGTGATTGAATCATAGTGCATTCTGTTTGATGTCTCGGCTTTGCTATTCAGATGCACTGCAAAGTATGTGCATCACCCTCTCTGCAAAGTGCACCTGGCAACCCGGCACGAATATAGTTTGTTTTCTCTACACCTGCAAGAAATAATGTATGTCTTCTGAGTAGAATTTGATTGGGGGTATTTTAATCCTCCTAATTGTGATAGTTTCCCCACACAGGGAAAACTATCAGTCAGGTACAAAAGAAACTGCTTAAGATTTGAAGGAATTTGACAATTTTGTTGTAGTTCCTAGCCTGGCAGGTGGTAATAATGCCTATGCCAGCACTGTCAAAATATGAAAATTAAAGTGACGATGGGTTTTAATGAAATCCATTTGACAAATATAATTAAGGTGTTTTAATATGAAGTCCTGTAATAAAGACTACCGGTGGACTCCCTGAGGTCCTGACTAATTGTGTAGATTGCTTTTAAGCTTTGAATAGTTTTATTGGATAATGAACTGTTAAGAAGTGTTAGATCTTTCTTAAGCAGAATTTGGTTTGAAAAAGAAGAGGAGAGACAGGCCTGAGGTGTGGCATTTTAAACATAATTAGAGGAGAGATTTAAGTTAACATCTTTGATCTTGCTGTCAGTTTTTGATTAGAGCTGTAAATGCTTTAATCAAGTGTAGTGTAGTCATTACATTTCTAACTGTTTTTTAAACTGCAAAATTACTGAGACATTGACATCAATTTTAACACATTCTGAAAATTTGCAGCAGAATTGGGTTTCTCTACCAAGTGTTTGCACTAGAATATCAGATTATACCAATTTATTTATTTAAATACAATGACAAAATTATATTTTATTAAGGAATAGTTTAGTTTCCATCATAGTTAGCCATGGCAACAAAACAGAACAATTTTTTCTTATTTGGTACGCCCTCTAGGAATATGTTTATGAATTGGAAGCATTCCCGTGATCTAGTCTATTAAAATGTATAGATGAGGAAGTGATCTCTAAGTATTTAGCCAAATGAATATTATATGTTTTTAACTTTCACTTTTCAAAGAACAGTTGTTTGTCTAATAGGTCACTATGATCACCTGATATTCATTCATGGGAATACTTTATATTCCCATGCCTGGTACATAGGAAGCATTCAGTAAATATTTGTTAAATGAGTTGAGGAATCAGCTTACGTTAATGAAGAATATATTCTGCTTGAATTCTTTTCCCAGAATTCAGTAAGATCATAAATAAGTGAACAGTGAGGGAAAGCACATTCCTCTTTAGCTCTGCCATCTGTCTTAATCCACTTACTCATTACAGGGTATAAATGGGTATATATTTGGTATTTCTGACTAATTTCAGGATAAAATCACTGAAATGATGAGTTAAACCAATACCATGTAGGACTGTGCTTGATACAAATCAGCTTTCCTGGCATTCACCCACAATCGCTGAAGTGAGAGGGCTATTTTAAGGACTTGTGCCCCGGGCCATTCATTGGCTCTGATAAGAAGGAGTCCACACTAATTACATGGTCTTGAACTTCCTGGTTGTGTGCTGTGTGTTATACAAGATGTGAAATCTGGAGTCTAAACTGTAATCTAAGCTCTGCCTGATATACTACTTAGAAAAATCGTGTTTCTCTAGAGGATGTAATCCAACCATAAGTGGAATAAATAATATCAAAATTCCTCCCAATTATAGCATTCTAAATGCTAGTCCTCTTAATAAGTTCCTTTACTACTTTAACCCTTTTAGCCTCTCTCAAATTTAATGTTATCCCCCTTTCACTTTTCCTTACATTCCTATTTTTCTTTTACTTGATTTTTCCAGCATTTAACCTGCCAGGAAACCTGTCAGGAAGATATTATATTATATTATATTATATTATATTATATTATATTATATGCTTAGGCATTATATGGAAAAGAAACAACATTAAGTAGAAATATAATGCTTTTCTATTTACTTGATGGTAGTGTATTCCTGGCATGGGAAATAGGTAGGCAGGAGCAGCTATCAGCAACTTCTTATCATGTACTTTGACTTATGTCCCACTTGATAGATATGCTTGAAAGTAGGAGTAGCTGAACAAGATGCCTTTCAACATTCTTACCTTTAAATTCTGCTGAAAATACAGCTTTCTGATAGATTATCCAACTATTCATTTTACTGTTTTAAATATATATAGTATGTCATTAATTTCCGGTCAGTCTTGTGTCCATTACAAAGCCACAGTGAAGAAGGTAACAGAACTAGTAAGCAGTGTTTCCGTAGATCCTTACTTTCTCTTCTAAGATTTGGAAAGAAATGTGAGGCACACTTTAGGGTATCAGTCATGGTTAGGTTGTCAGTGGACACTGGCATTTTAAATTATGTCAAAAAAAATCAACATCATTATGAGGCACACCCCTGTAAGTATGGAGGCAAAAAGCCTGGGGTGGCATTGAAAAATGTGACTTATTGGAAACTGCCAAGGATACAGAGCAAATTTATGGGGAATGTCCTATTTTTCTGATAGTATGTCCAACTCTTTATCTATTCTCCTATTTTGCAGTTGTATAATGTTTTACACTTTGCTGTGTGGTAGTTGTTATCATGTAAATCTAATATGGATGTAAGCTGCCAGATGTTGGAACTATACTTGGTTCTACTTTGTGTCTTCATAGTGCCTGCCATACAGTTGGATCTTTATAATGTTTTCTTATTTTAATTCTGATCCTACTTGTGACCTAAAAATTGCCTCCACAAGCAAGTTGCTTGTCTTTCTGGAAGTGTTCATGCTCATCGGGATGTCCAAGAAAAAAATGAATAGAGCATCCATGGGATGAATAGAATGACTTAAATGTTTCCTTTATTTTCCATAGGCGTACCGTAAACCATACAATTCTCTAGTCTACTCCCAAATGAAGTAAAGATTTTTACAACAGGACCATGGCAATTTTCACTTTCGGAATAGTTGTTCAGTGCTTTGAGATCATGATAAAAGACCTGTAGAGTGGGGAAGGACTATTCAGGTGTGATCTCGTCTGAATCCATAGATATGATCAGAGCCAGTCCGCTTATAAAATCATCAACACACTATTTCCCACTGCACTAGGTGTTCTTTTGAAGTCTCTCATACCAAGCTCTGACCTCATTTCTCAAGATGTAGCCACATTTTCTAAATGGAAATTTTTGGCAAATACAAGACAGCCCCAACATGCAAATTGTTTTTGAATGTTGCTTTCCATTTAACACGTAAATACTTCAATAAGATAAAATATGGTATGCATACTGTATAGTATTAAATGGTATTCATTACCATTGTCAAGAGTAAAAGTAGGCTTTCTCTGTAGTTTACAATACATATAGCTTTATTTATCATCAGTGCAGAATGTGTAAGTCCTCACATAAATACTTTTTGTAAAAATAATTACATGATTTCTACATTGGTTTTGAAGGGAATATTGAGGTTACACATCTGGATTGATTTGGTACCTGCTTGTGAAAAAACTAAAAAGATTTTCATCTTTTGTATGATTCAGGACATAGGAGTAAAATTTTAGAAATGAGAATCAACTTGAATAATATTCATTTTCATTCCATCTTGCTCTCTCTTGCTTTCATTAAAGAATGAAAGTTAATGGTTTATGCCAAATTCTACCTCCATGCAACTAGGGAATTTTTGAGACTTGTCAGAAGATGCTATTTATTAAACTCAGTGGTGATCCTAGGACGTGGTATACTTCTTTGTTACTGATGTCAGATTTCTGGGAACAATTGTGATACCACTAGACTCTAAAATGAGTAACGACCATTACAAATACATAAAATCATTTTTAGGGTCAACTAACATTGAAGTTCATGAAAATATAGCTGACAATTCCAAAAAAAAGTTTACATTTTCCTGTGGTGCTAAAAAATTAAGAATAATTTTTAATTCATTATGCCTTATTCTGTCTCTTTTTTAAAGGTCTGTTATTTTATTCTTTTGTTAGGCCCTTAAACACTCTATCTACTCAGTGGATTTTTTTTATCATTGTTGTTGTCATCTTTAATTCAGTACTTTGAACCTCCAACTTTTTAATGCAGTTTTTTCCTATGATATTTTGCTTTCAGATGAATTAAGTAAGAGACAAAAGTCCTCCAAAAGATTGCCTAATTAACAATTCCTCAGCCTGGATGGAATGTGTAGTGGCTTTGAGTTTGCCAGTAGATATATATCTATAAAATAGTTTGTTTAATCATTTATTAGAACTTTGAGGCTTTTGTTTTTATTTGCTGTATGTAACAAATATTTTTATTTAGCTATTTGAGGTTTTTTGATGTTGATGTAGGGTTTCAGTCACTTTCCCTGCACCTGAAGAGGAGAATGGAATTTGCCAGTGATAAATGGGGAAGTTGACTAGCTAACTAATAAAGATTTGTCTTAATCAAGTATGATTTGTCAGAACAGGAGCGCATTGGGGTCAGGGCGCGCGCAATGAATTATACAGCATTCACAGGAGGAAAGGACCCGGCAAGAGACCTCATAAATATGCTGCCATTACCCACTGCTAATTCGTATTCAAAGAGCGCTCTGCACAGCCGGCTTCTAGGTTGCTGAGCTGTTCACCAGCTTCCTGGGCTTCCTGTTTGTGATAAAAGAAGTTTTCATTCTATTTTGTTACCATCTGGGTTCTTAAGGTGTATCGGTCCCCAAACTGAATTGGTACCAGTAATTTAAAGCATGGCTTATTACACTAAATCATGTACAATATTAATTTAGTATGTACTTTGGAGCTGGCAACATGCTGGACACAAAAAGGAAGATACAGGTATGTAAGTCACATTTTACATCAGAAGAGCTTTCGCTTGCTTTCCTGTGATGTCTTCAAGTATTATCTCCTTAAATTCAAATGACTACAGTGGGAAAAGTCATCTACTTTTACATGAATTGTATCTTTCCAATCAGGAGTTTTCTTACTATTTACTAAAGTTTGGCTCATATTAAATTCATAGCAGATATTTTCTTGTGTTTCTGCTAGGCTTGACTTCTCCTAACCTATGATTCATGCTGTTCCCTTCTGTTTATATGACTATTTGCTTCAATAAGTTAAATAAGTCTTTTTTTCTGGTCTTTATTTTATAAATTCTTTGATTTGAAGAGGTTATTGTTTCTCGTCTTGCTATTGAAAAATTTTAAGGACTGCTCTGCATCTGAACCAACATTCAAACCAGCTGGTCTGTTCTAGTCTGCTCTAGTTGGCGTGATGTCTGCTTGGTTCCTGAAGACCAGCAGGGGAATGGAGCTCTGTCAGCAGAGGTTCCTTTATACTTAGGTGATCTATTAGGTGGTTTTTCAATGAGATATTCCTTCTCACAGAATAGTTTATGGTATCTCATTGTCTTATTTGGGCAGAAAAGATACTAGCCTCATTTCTTAATAGAATAATCACTCTCTAATAGTTGACGTCCCTTCTAGAAGAAATTGATGTCCATATTAAAATAATACTGATAACCTTAAAAATGATCTTACAGTATGGGTTTACCAAAGAGGGTAAGATGCTCTTGTTTGAATGTTGAGTATCCCCAAAAGCCCATGCATTGAAGGCTTGGTTTGGAGGCAGTGGGATGCGTGGGAGGCAGGGACTAATGAGAGGTCCTTAGGTGATTGGGGCGGGGTTTGTCCTGAGACCCCAGGCTCTTCCTCTTTCTCTTTTGCTTCCTGGCCATGAGGTGAGCAGTTTGTTTTATCATATGCTCCCCGTCATTGCTATATAGCACCCCCACCAGAAGCCTAGAACTTCTTGAGTCTCTAAAGCCATGAAAAAAAAATAAACCTTTTTCCCTTTACAAGTTATCTCAGGTATTTTTTTAATAGTGACAGAAAGATAGTTAATACAGAGGAAATAAATGGACTTCTAACAATAAGTTATTTTTCTATTTCCAAAGAATTGACTTTCCAAGAAAGAAAAGGCTGAAATAAAAAGTTAAGAAAGTTCACATTATCCATTGCTGCTTCATCAAAGGAAAATTTTTGCCCACAGGGTTATTATCCACATATTACCTAAAACTTCTATAGATCATTGGCCTTGGCCAGGAACAGGAAGCAAGTACCATCCTCTACTGATCGCTTATCATTTAGAAATTGTTATGACAGCCACAGTGTTTTTACAGGGGAATGTAACAAAATGTTGAGAATTCTACAGTGATGGAGTATCTTAACTTCAGGTGAAAAAAAAAGTGCAACTTTGTGACTCAAAGACAAAAAATAAAGACTCAGGAATATGGTTGGGACAAGGCTTAGTTAGAATGATGTCTTTACTTCATTGTAGACCAGCCCTTAGTGAATGCAAAGCCTGCCTCCACTACCCATGAACCCTTGACACCATGAAGAAACATCAGCCATACTTCATTCTTCAGCTGAGGGTTCTTTCCATCCACAGTCATTACTGATATCAGTAAGTGCACAGTTGGTACAGGTCTCACAAAATTAGAATGCACAAAAGGAAAGGGACTTAGGGACTCTGAAACTGAAGGTAGAAAAAAGAGAAAAATTGGCGAGCTGAACCATGATACATGAAGCTGTTAGGTATTGGAAAATTCATTTTGCTCTTCCATTTAATTAGAAGAGAATTTTTTTTTCTTTTTCCCTTGTATTTCCATACTGGTACAGTAATTGATTTATAAAATTTAAGAAGTCATATAGTGTCTGGCTTCCACTTTTGTTATATATTTGTCCAAAGTGTGACTCCAAGTTGCTAGATCAGAATGACTATGATATTGGCTATTTATGGCTGGTGAAAGTACAGTATACATCGGAGGCCAAACTATCTACCTAGTGATCAGTCAGCCTTGGGTTTTGCATGCTGGCCCACCTTAGGGAAATTACTTAAACTTTCTGGGCCTCAGACTTCTTGTCTTTAAATGTGGTTAATAATAACCTACTTCATATGGTGCTTGTGACAATTAAGTGCAGTGTCCATTAAGTACTTAGCACAGTTTCTGGCATTAAACAAAGCAATCAATAAATAGTAGGAGAAAAAAAACTTTCCCTGGAGGAAAACATGCATTGCAGTATTTTATGCACAACCTGTAAGCAATAAACTTTGGTTGCATATACACTGACTCAGTGGACTCATTTTTTCATCCCCAAGGGTTTAAACCTACATGCCTTTTCCTCCCACAGCAAGTCCCATCCCAACTCGTTCATATTTTTATGTAGAAGTTTGATAAAAGATTGAATTTCAGTGGTTCTCTAATAGAGCTTATTTAGATATAATTTAAAATTATTCTTAGAGTTATGCTAATAAGTTCAATATAGAGCCTTGCTGATGAAGTCCGATAAATTCTCAGTTGTATTTAAAAACAATGGGGGTTTTGTCTTATTCTGTATTTGAGAAACTCCCAATGTCATAGTGCTTGCTAAGAAAGGCAAACAATGGTAAATTATTTTTTAAGCGTTTTCCTAAAAGAAGCCTCAAAGTGCATATTTAGTTATGTGCTATCCATCTAAGGTCACACTGCCATTTCAGTTTACAAAACTGAATAATTCTTCTGTGTGCTACATCTGACATTGACCAGCAGTTGCCATCTGATGAGCTAGATTATCAAAATCCATATTTATTTAGTTTTTTCTTTAATGTCATAAGGGTAGCATAAAGATTAGGAAATCTTTAGTTCTTCATTTAAGGAGAACAGTAATTTGGGCTCAATTTGGGTCTCTTACCATTCAAGTTTAGAAATAATACTAAGTCACATCACCTTCAAACTCTTCCAGAATACACCATAAAGTCATCTATTTTTTTAAATGATTCTCATTTATTCACTCCTTCCATTGTCTTGAGTTTCATTAATTTTTATCTCTCAAAATGTCATTGTCTAAAATATGAGACTCTTCTGCTTTAGAATTACTCAAAAATAAAA